>CAUYPK010145998.1:0-54063 GCA_963574355.1 Loris lydekkerianus
AAAGTGAAAATTTCCCAGGACACAGAAGGGCCTGGTTCCAAAACAAATAATAAAGAATTCAAGCAAAGCTGCCAGTTTCAATCTTTAACATTGAAGTTGGTCAAGGAATTGCCCTGCATTTCCAGCTTATCTTTAATCACAACATTTACCTCTACCTCTTAGGCCCATTTCCATCCCAGAAAAGGGCTAATATTTATTACTCACTATATGGCTAACCACCCTTCTTTACATACAGTATCTCAATTCAATAAAAAACACTTAAAAAAAAAAAATAGTTCAGCTTTAGACACACTGATAAAATGACCTTAAGATGCTATTACTACAAGGAGGAGAGCATAACCTGCCCACAAACCCCGCCTTCTTCACCCCCACTCCTACCTGAGCTGAGCTTTAAGCTCAGTAAACCTGGGCCGCCTGCTGGGGTCGTAGGCCCAGCACTTCGTCATAAGGCTGTAGAGGGTAGGAGGACAGTTTGGAGGCATTGGTAATCTTTCCCCATTTTCAATTCGACCGATCACATCATTGTTCTTGACTCCTTGAAAAGGCTTCACACCATGCATCAGTATCTCCCACATACATACACCTGTGAAGTAGGAATGACATAGGAGTGAACTCAGCAATGAAAGTATAACTCCCAGGTTTCAGGAACAATGTTACAGCTGGCAGCACAGTACCAGCTGTGAGATTTTTGGCAAACCAACTAAAATGCTATTATAAAATAACAATTTAGTGTGAATAATGAAATGCTGAATTATAATCAGTTTTTCTTAAAGGTTTATTTCTTTTTTGTTTTTGTAGTTTTTGGTCGGGGTCAGGTTTGAATCCACCAACTGTGGTATATGGGGCCAACCTCCCTACTCCTTTGAGCCACAGGTGCCACCCCTTAGAGGTTTATTTCTCTGTAAATTCTACATTAGAAAGTGGCCCGCTAGCGACAGTAATACTACAAGGCTTAAAGAGCCAGTTCAATAGGAGCTAAATGTGCCAGGTGAACTGGTTCACACTTGTAATCAATCCTTTGGGCACTTGGGGAGGCCCAGGCAGGAGGATTAGTTGAGGTCAGGAGTTTGAGACCAACCTGAGCAACACAAACTTCATTTTTACAAAAAAAACAGAAAAATTAGCCAGGCATGGTCATGCACACTGTACTCCTACCTACCCAGGAGGCTGAGGCAGGAGGATTTCTAGCCCAGAAGTTCTGGATGCAGTAAGCTCTGATCACTGCACTCCAGCCTTGGTGACAGAGTGAAACCATGTCTCAAGAGGAAAAAAAAAGAACAGAAGACCAAAACAACACACACAACAACAACAAAAACCCATCATCAATGAATTTTAGTTCTCCCTCCTCTCATCACTCAACCTGTTCATAATTATAGTAGCTGACCTAAGGTCTACTAAAGGAAATCCTAAAATTTAAGTCTGAGGCTATCAGAAGATTCAGATTCCTTAAAACGACTCTCTTAACAAGGCTCTCCTGCCCTTGCCTGGGGGTGCATAATGGCCTTATTGTCTGGTATCTATGAATCAGTCACTGTTTTCACAGGAAAGTGGGGGACTACTGTGGGCTGCAGTGATCTTGTCCACGAACACCACAACATGACCTCAGAAAACTTACTCGCACTCAACCCTTAGGAAATCAAACACTTTCTTAATATTATCTGAATAATCCTTAAGAATTCACCTTTAAAATAAACAAAAAACCCTAAACCTGACAATGACGACCCCATAATGCAATGAGAAGGAAACAGAGCCACCTGGGCCGCTGCCATCTTCTGAACGAGCCACAAACATGCATTGCCTGTGGTACACTCTCTACATCTCATGCCGCCCTCCTCCCTACCTACCTATTCTCTATAGATACGTTTGTAATGTAGTTCTCTGTCAGGCTTTTTCTAAGATTCTGCTGGGAAGATCACTGTCATTTCAAATCTACTCTGTCACAGAACGTACACTATAAAACTGGTCTCATGAGGGGGATAGAGAGAGCCGACAGCAAGTCAACAGAAGGGAAAGTAAGAGTACTTGGTAAATGTAAGGGTGCTTTTACTTACAGGAGAACTACGGAAGTTTAACAGGGCATCTCCTCTAAAACTGTACCTGATCTAGCAGAGACAACACGCGTATAAGACTGTTTACAGGGCTCGGTGCCTGTAGCTCAGCAGCCAGGGAACTAGCCACATGCACTAGAGCTGGCAGGTTAAAATCCAGCCCCTGCCTGCCAAACAATGACAACTACAACCAAAAAATAGCCGGGCGTTGTGGCAGGGCCTGTAGTCCCAGCTACCTGGGAGGCTGAGGCAAGAGAATGGCTTAAGCCCAAGAGTTTGAGGTTGCTGTGAGCTGTGATGCCATAGCACTCTACTCAGGGCAACATAGTGAGACTCCGTCTCAAAAAAAAAAAAAAAAAAAAAAGACTGCAAGATCAACATGAGTGTTCTGATGAAGGGACAAATCATAGAGAAGGTAGAGAAAGGACCTTTATATCTGACCGAGACACCCGCTACACAAGGCTTTACAGGAGAGGAACACTTACAGTCCCTGAATTAGGGACATAAGAATAAGGCACTCCAGGCAGAAGGAATAATACCAGGAAAGGTAAATGGTGAAGGGAGGTGTGCACCACCCACATTAAAAAGAATAATTTTAAAATCTGAATGAAGTAGTTTAAGTAAGTAGTATAGGATGAATTAGAGCCACACTGGGAGGTACCACAGTAACCACAGAGAAGGAAGATGATGACTAGCCTGGAGTAGGCAGGCAGGGACAGACCGGACATCAAAGATGCAGCCACAGAAAATGAAGGACCAAATTTCCATTGAGACAAGTCAGGATGGAGATCAGATTCCAGAATGAAGAGATAAAATAGAATTGCGCAGACTTGGAGCCAGATGGATATGCTGTTTGAAGTCATTCACATTAAAGGAATAAACAAGCTGGTAACAGGAGAGAGGAAAGAGACAGAGAGAAGGACACAGACAAGATATCTCCTTGTGAGGGAAAAAGAGACAGCAAAGGGGAACAAGGGAGGAGTGATGGAAGGAGCTGGCAAATCAGAACAGGGACCATCAATGGAAGCTACGTCGAGAAGCTGGACCACAGGAGATGTCAGAAACTATTTGTCAAATGAGCCAAAAGAAATCTGATGAAGGAGCTGGTCAGGTTAAGGAAGGCAAATCAACCTAAATATTCTGAAGAGATAAAATTAACTATTTTGTATAATATATGAAATATAAATTTATAAAACATTAAGAAGTACTCACCAAACATCCACACATCACTAGCTGAGGTAAAACGTCGAAAATTGATTGACTCTGGAGCCATCCACTTAATGGGCAATTTTCCTTTGGAAGCTAGAAGATTAATTTAAGAAAATAAAATTTCCATGTTATCTCCTTAAAAATCTGACAGAGCTAGTGAGATTTTCAGCATCAAAATAAAATGCTTCAACCATCTGACCCCTTGGAACTTCCATTTCTTTGGAAGAACTACTGTCTGTTTCCTTGATGTTTTCTGGTTACTTGGGGTGAGAAGTGGTGAGGTGGAGCAGAGAAACAGTGATGCCCTTCCCCACAGAGAGGCCAGGAGCAGATGCGCACCCTGGTCAACCTCCATTACACAAGGTTCTCAATTTATCAGAGCAGGTGCTCATCTACAGGCCAGAGCCCTTGCTCTACAAATGTTCTGCTAATAGTAAGAGACAGCTGATTCTCACTGGTAGTTGTTATGTTCCACAGTCATTAAGAGCATGGAACCCCTGCTCCTTAGAGAAATAAGCAAACCGTACACATATTTCACCTAAATCCTAATGTTAAAGGCTACAACAACTCATTCTGGTGGGTTCTATTTTCTTTAGAAAACGTGTTAAGTGATTTGCCTGAGGCCACCCCACCAGCAGGCATCAGAATTGTGACCAAGCTGGCTCCAAACGGCTCTGTGCTGCCCCTCCCAGTCCAGCTGAGACAGGAGGGACAGTGCTGCCTGCTGAAGGTCAGTTGGGAATGGGTGTTTGGGGGAGACTCAAATATTTTGCTGCTCTGTGCAGCACACTGAGTACTGATTTAAGGGGTCAGAAACGAAGTTTTGCCACTAGGTGAGTGCACAAATACAGATCCCGCAGATAATCTAGATCAACTGTACATTTACCAGCATGTGGTTGACAGGAAGAGGCAACGGGATGAGAAAAATCATTTCTTTAGGGAAGCCTGAAACCAGTTTTCTTTATGGGCCTAAAAAGTCTTTTTATGCCACAAAGGCAAACCACTCCCAAGCTTTGTAAGATGTGCAATCAGTACCTTTCATCAAGGGATTCTCATTCTAAAAGGCAGACACAGAAGTATACTCAAAGCTGGTAAGGGGTGTAACGGAAATTCCAAATACAAGCCAGCTACTGCAGAAGTAGAAAGGGAACAGGGGCAGAGCGCATGGCCAGGGGAGGCTGTAAAGAGAGGACAGGACCCTGAAGGATTCGGCAGGGGGCAGCGCACAGGGGCCTGGGCAGGGCTAGCTGGACTCTGCCTGCCCCTTAAGGGCCTAGACTGTAAGCAATGAGGTGCCTTTGCAGACTATTAAGAAGTTCTCCTAAAGAAGAATCCCTTAAGCTTTAGGAGTTGCTTTTCCATAGCCTAACAGAACTTATATTTATTAACCTTTCTGAGATGATAGTTATGATATATAGTATCATATACAAGAGAATAGATTAGCATGTAAAATTCTGGGCTCATTTTGATGCAATATAAGTATCAAATAAACTGAGGAAAAAACTGGCTTATCTCTGTAAAATGGTAGTAATAATTAGTACATATACTAATAACATGATATGGGTTTATTAAACCAAACCTTAGCTGAAATTCCAGGAATATGAAAACATTAATAAAAATATTTGCTCAATAATAATATGAAGAACCAATTCAGCATGATTCCAAGATTAGCAAAAACAAAGAAAATTCACATGAGCTAGATTTCAGTTAAAAAACTAATGGATCAAAATTGATGGAGTGAGGAGACTGGCCATTTTCCAGTAAGACCCCTCTTGCTGAAGCGCTCAATGTGCCAACACTGTCTGCTGCAGCACAACTGACTATCTGCTGGTTGAACGGCATCTAGGCTGACTCCAACTTCTGGTTATCACAAGTAAAGGTGCAGTGAACATTTTAGTGCAGGTTCAGTGCAGACGCAACTTTTTATTTCATGGGAGAAAGGCCCAGGAGTGTAACTGCTGGGACACATGGTAGCTATATACTTGATTTTGTAAGAATTAGCCAAATGCTTTTCCAAATGCTTTTCTACCATTTTACTTTCCCACCAGCAATTTATGAGTCATTTAGCTTCTCTGCATCTTTGCCAACATTTGATACAGCCACTATGTTTTATACTAGTTCTGACAGATGGGCAGTGTTATCTTGTTGTGATCTTAATTTTCATTTTCCTAGTAGATGAAGGCATGGAACATCTACATCTCCCCATTCTTAAGTGTCACCGTATCTCCTCTTTGGAGCAGTGTCTCTACCTTTGTCCCATTTTCTAGCTGCATTTGTTTCTCTTCCCCACTGAGTTTTCAGAGTTCCCAGTTCCTTGTCAGATACATTATTGGCACATTCTATTACTCTGTGGCTTCTCTCTCATCTTTTCAATTGTCTTTGGCAAAACAAAAATCTCTTGTTTTGATGAGGTTCAATTTATCAATATTTTCCCTCTTATGGATCCTTGTTTTTGGGTGTCAAATAAGGACCTTTTGCTTAGGTCTAGAGCCCCAAGAATTACTCTTGTGTTTTTCTTCTGTAAGTTTGTAATTGAGTCTAATCTATTTTGAGTTAATGTGAACTAGAGTATAATTTGAGGTTCTTTTTTTTTTTTTTTTTTTTTTTGCCTAGGGAGGTCCACCTGCTCCAGCACAATTATTGAAAAGGCTGTCCTGCCTCCACTGAAGTAATTTTAAATTTCTGTCAAAAACCATTTGAGCATATTAAAATATACCTCTTTTAGGAATACAAATACATTAAAGATTCTGTACCTCTTTCTTAGTTATTGTTCTAATTTCTTACCTTTGTAGTAGGTACTGTCTTCCATATATCGGGACAA
This sequence comes from Loris lydekkerianus, assembly GCA_963574355.1. Classification (NCBI taxonomy): domain Eukaryota; kingdom Metazoa; phylum Chordata; class Mammalia; order Primates; family Lorisidae; genus Loris; species Loris lydekkerianus. The sequence continues at coordinate 6,079 of CAUYPK010145998.1, forward strand.
TCCAAAGTCTCCTAATTTGACACAATCATTTGAGGACACCAGAACATTCCGAGCAGCAATGTCCCTAATAAAGAAGAATTAGGGATAATAAATCTTAGCACACGAAAAACAAACCCACAAACTCATCTACCTCATATAACGACACACTGACAGATTCTTTGAAAGGCAGTTGATATACACTGACTTATATGTTTCATACATATGTAAACTTAGTTTATGTATATTCCTTCTGGCAGATATTTACTCATTAAAATATGATGATTATTAATTGGACTGGTGGTGACACATATTCTTAAATAAGGACGTTCCTTATTAGTTTTCATAAGCTGGTATCACCCACTGCATTAACTGACAACACCACACAACTGGAGTCTGTAACCTTACAATCACTGAAGAGACCTCATTAAATAAAAGTTATCTTCTGAATACTTGTAAATGATTTTGCTGATGCAGTTTTCTTTCTCTTTAACACTTGGTAACAAAACACTAACTCTAATATAATACGTGGCAAATCCATTGTGAGGGCTTTCATGTGCACCCAAGAGATTTGGGTCATAGACAGAAATTCCACAGAATGCCAATAGTCAGTCTTAAGTCTGTGGTAACCTGGAAAGTCCTTTGTTAGGGATTCTTTCCACCTGTACACTGCTCTACTGCCAACTAAAGACTCTCAATATTATGCATGTAAAAAATAAATGACCAGAAATTATCACAACATGATTAAACTCCACATGTGGGAAAATCCTTTAACTATGTGTACTTCAATCTCACAGAACATAGTACATCATGACTTTCTTGTAACCATGTACAAAAAATTCCAATGGTACAAAAGGGTTGATGAGGCCCCATAAATAACTCTTCCTTTCCTGTATCTCAACTACCTTTGCTCAGGAGGCAACTTAAAAGCTTTATGACTGTATCTTACCTGTGCACAAATCTTTTGCTCTCTAGATATGCGAGGGCTGTACTAAGCTGATAGGCGTACAGGATCAAAGATGCCAGGTCCAAACTGTATTTCCTTACTTGCAAAAATGACCTTAGCTTTTGGAACAATGGTCAAGATAAAAAGAAAAAGAATTAGTAACAACAAAGATACATTCAACAACGATGCTAAACATTTCCAAATACATTTTAAATAATACGAAGATGGCTTCAATTCACCCCTAATCAAACAAAAAGTCATAATGAATGAAACATTTTAATTCAGGAATTATAGTTAATCATTTGTTTTCTGAAATCCTATTTTAAAATTAAAATATTTTTCATTAGAGAAAAATTCCTAAAAAAATACAGAGAGATAGGTATCAAGGGAATGAATAAAAGCATATCTAAAAACTATTGTTAAATAAAAACAGCTGGAGAACAACAATAACAAAAAATGATCCAGTACTATCCTAACAAGACATCCACGTCAAACTGCATGCATCTCTGGGAAGGTCTGAGGATAACGCCGTGAGGAGGAAGGAATCCTCTCCTCCATGAGGTCTGGGATACAAAAGAACAAGATGGGCATATGCTGGGTAACTGAGCCCACTGGACTTACCAGTTCTGCTTCTCACGGACACAGTTAAAACTCAGTTAAATGTTAACATGACAAAGAAAGGTAGATAAATGTAACACCCCAATTCTACACATAAGTGAAAAGAGAAATCAGCAATAATTTTTAAGCCAGAAGAATCAGCAAAGTATCCAAAACCAAATGCAGAAAAATACTGAGAACAAAAAATATAAAGAAATAATCCATTTGATTTAGGAATATAGGGCAGAGGAGGAAGAGCTGCTTAGCTGATAAAAACAGTGCTGGCCCCCACCTGCCCAGCCTGGGGTGTCTGATTCAGCAGTCCTTATTTGGGGCACGAGAACCTACATTTCTAGCAAGTTTCCAGGTGGTTACTGATGGTGATGCACTGATTAAAGAGTTTCTAAATTCTGGAGAAAGTCAACAACAGCTGTTCATAGTTTGTTATCTTTTTTTTTTTTTTTTTAAATAAAGTCTGTCACCCAGGCTGGAGTGTAGGGGCACAGTTATGACTCACTGCAGCCTCGAACTCCTGGGTTCAAGTGATCATCCTGCCTTAGCCTCCATAGCTGCCAGGATTATAGGCGTGAGCCACAGTACCCAGCTTTTGTTACTTACATTTTTCAAAGAAACTATGAGTAGTGTCGGTTAGTCTAAAAGACAATGCAAAATGAAGTCTCTAAAAGATTAGGGAAATGGCCAGGGTGCTGTGGCTCATGCCCACTGTGGGAAGCCAAGGCAAGTGAATGGCTTAAGTGTAGTGGCCTGACAGTGAACTGGCCCCCTGCTTAAAAAGTTTAAGGACCCCCGATCTAGGGCAACAGAGTGAGACTCCATCTGGGACGGTGGTAGGGTGGTCCTGACAAAACATTTGGTTGGGAAACATAAACTGTTGCTAGTATTGTGTGAGGGGATTATTTGGGACTTTATTTATTTATTTATTTTTTTGAGACAGACTCTCACTCTGTTGCCCAGAGTAGAGTGCCACAGTGTCATAGCTCACAGCAACCTTAAAGTCTTATGCCCAAGGGATTTTCTCGCCTCAGCCTCCTGAAAAGCTGGGACTACAGGTGCCCATGATGACACCTGGCTGTTTTTTTCCAATTTTAATAGAGACAAAGGCTCTCAATCTTAATGAGGCTGGCCTTGAACTCTTGAGCTCAGGCGATCCACCTCAACCTCCCAAAGTGCTAGGATTATAGGCATGAGCCTGCTGGGCCTAGTTGGGACTTTAATGATGCAGATATTTATACCTATATTCTTTGCATGCACCAAAACCAAAACACACATCCTAAATCAGAACTTGCTTGAAAATCCAAGATATAAACTACATACTACTTTCCTTTCTTTTCTTTTTATTTCTTTTTTTTTTTTTGAGACAGAGTTTCACTCTGTCACTTTGGGTATAGTGCCATGGCATCATAGCGCACTGCAACCTCAAACTCTTGGGCTCAAGTGATCCTCTTGCCTCAGCCTCTTGAGTAGTTGGTACTACAGGAACCTGCCACAACACCTGGTTAGTTTTTCTTTTTCTTTTTTTTTTTTAGCAGCTGCGCTGAGAATGAGCCTCATGTGGTTGGCGCGCTAAGATACACACTGACTGCGTAGCTAAGTTTTTCTATTTTTTAAAGATGGAGGTTTCACTCTTGCTCGGGCTGGTCTCAAACTTCTGAGCTCAAACAATATTCTTGCCTCAGACTCTCAAAGCCACTTCCATTTCTTAAGCAAAAGATATCAAACACTAAGTGTAGACTGCACAATTATAAGACTACTGTTAACCATTGTTGACAACCAGACAGAAGGTCCAATTTGGGGATCGTAGTACCTCTCCAAGTGTGCACAGCTCCATGATAATCCAGACGGGGTTCTCTGTGATGACTCCAATCAACTTCACAATATGAGGGTGGTCAAACTGACGCATTGTTACTACGGGAAAAAAAGATGTCTGCAGTTAATCTTTTGAAAACGTCCAGTTTTTCTGAAGACTAGTTCAATTAAGACATGAAGTTGGCAATACAGGAATTTTAAACTCACTTCCAGGGTCAGTTCACTTAACAAGTAGGCACAAATTAGTACAAAAAGGAACATCCTATCATGGGGTATAAGATAACCACTGCAGTAAACTCATCAGCAATTTTTCAGGGGAAAACGTACTATGAATAAAGGGTTAAGAAAACCCTGTCTCTGGCTGGCATTCTCCTTTTCTTTGGGATGCCATGTCATTCTCCAGCTATCTTTCTCTCTCTCCACCCATCTTTCCTTCTCTCACTCTCTGCTCTCTTCTTTTTCTCATCTCCTCCCCCACTCTCTTTTGTTTCTCTAATATAAACTTATACTTTTATATTAAAAAGAAGAAAAGAAAACCCTTTCTTTTTTCTTATGGACAAATCTGCCTTGGACTAACCTAGGTTTTCCTCAGGAAATCTGATACAGTTTGAATGTGTAATTCATTAACTAGGCAATACTATGGCAAAAATCACTCCTAACCAGTCAACTGCTGGAAGAGGAGGTAGAATGCGACTATAAACACCTGGTAGGAAGCCACAGCCAGGTGCTTCCTTGAGTGAGAAGACTATAGTCACTGGCCATGTTCCTTGCAGGGCCCTGGAAGCCACTCCCATGGGGCTATCACAGAGGACTCTATCTTGGGTAAAAGTGGTTCCGGCATCCACACCTTGGCCTTGTCCCTTGCATGTAAGAGATTGCTTTCAGAGCTCTAAAGATGACTAGCTCCTAATAGGAAAAAGTCTACTCAAAACATCAAAGAAAGACAACTAGCCCCTAGACAGCTGTGAGCACCTTCATGCACGAGAAACACCTGACTCTGCCTTACCAGCTTGCTTTGCTTCTGCTCCTGTCCCAATCTCAGGAGAGTCTTGGGCCACATGTGGTGGCTTCTGGCAGTCATCTGAGTCTGACTGTCTAATTGAAGCCAAAACGACCAAGAGGGCACAGCACACGTACATAAACTTTTATGAGTGGTACATATTTTTAAGTGTGTTTGTATTTATAATTTCTAATATCAGGGCTAAGAAGGTCACTTGCAGTTTACTAGGATATGACATAGGATAACCCTTACAGTTGGTTCAAAATTGGAAGTAACTCTAAAGGTGACCTAATCCAGTGACTCCAAAAACACCTGGTTTTCACTATTAAAATGGGAAAATTACTTTATGATGCCAAATAACAATATTAGAATAATAGCAGCAGTAATTATCTTTTAGTATTACCAACATGTTATTGAGGGTGTTCTGTCTAGCTCATTCATTTATAACTTCTAATCTGTGGGAAATTGATAATAAAGTACCCACCTGTTCATAAAAATGCAACTTAGTTGTGTATGGAGAAATAAAATTAAAATTTTGCACATATTTTAAAATTCATTTCAGAATTCCTTATTCCCTGTATGTATGTGGTTCTTGGAATTATCTTTGAATCCCCTCATTGGCCGCCTCATTGATTAATGATCGCTGTAGTGTCTCTTTTATCCCATTTTTATGCCTGCTCTGTTAGGAAAAAAATTGTAAATTCACTTCTAAATGATAGCCTTTTGGAAATCTGAAAACCATGTTCATATTATTTTTTATGTCTTCTCTAGATAAAACAACTTCAACTATATCTTTTCTTTTTTTTTTTTTAGAGACAGAGTCTCACTTTATCGCCTTTGGTAGAGTGTTACAGTGTCACAGCTCACGGCAACCTCCAACTCCCGGCCTTAGCCAGGGGTCCTCAAACTGCAGCCCGCAGGCCACATGAGGCGGTGCGAAGGAATTTGTTCCTGTTTTGTTTTTTTACTTCAAAATAAGGTATGTGCAGTGTGCACAGGAATTTGTTCATAGTTCTTCTTCTTCTTTTTTTTTTTTTTAAACTATAGTCCTGCCCTCCAATGGTCTGAGGGACAGTGAACTGGCCCCCTGTTTAAAAAGTCTGAGGACCCATGGTTAGGCGATTCTCCTGTCTTAGCTCCAGGAGCAGCTGGGACCACAGGCACCCACCACCAGGCCCGGCTATTTTTTTGTTGCAGTTTGGCTGGGGCCGGGTTTGAACCCACCACCCTCAGCATATGGGGCCGGCACCCTACTCACTGAGCCACAGGCGCCGCCCAGCTTCAACTATTTCTTAGAACAGTGACCCCCCAACCTGTTTTGGTACAAGGGACTGGTTTCATGGAAGACAGTTTTTCCATAGACTGGGAATGGGGAGGATAGTTGAGATGATTCAAGCACATTCCATTTACCTCAGATCGTCAGGCAGTAGGTTCTCATGAGGAGCCCTCCATCTAGATCCCTGGCAAGTGCAGTTCACAGTAGGGCTCAGGCTCCCACGAGAATCTAATGCTCCTATTGATCTGATCAGAGGCAGAGCTCAGGTGGTGATGTGGGCTTCCGTCTCTCCACTGCTACTCACCTCCTGCTATGTGGCTTGGTTCCTACTAGAACATGGATTGGTACTGTCCGTGGCTTGGGGCTGGGGACTACAGTCTTAAGAGAAAATGTTTTCAAGCTGCTTCACTACTGAAGTTACTTCCCACTGACTGAGATCTACACTAGTTGCATCCACAGGACAGAGCCCACAATGGAACTGTAACTGGAGCTGGGTAAGCCTGTACAGACGGGGCCTCTCACAGCTCTGATTCTGGACACCATATATCCCATCAACATACCCAAAGATCATATTCATTTCTTGCAAAGTCACCTCACTTTCACTTGGGATGACTAATTTTTTTTATCTTCCAATTTTCCCATCTATACCAAGAACAAGACCTGATAGTTTTAAAAAATAAATATATTTAAAAAACAACATATAATATAAATACCTGGTTTATATCCAAAATGTATCATCATCAAATTTCTTATCCAATTAAGTCCATTGCTTAAGTATACTGTAATATTTTAGGATAAACATGCAGGTGTCCAGTGTATTTACTGTGACTGTGTTTTCAATTACTACCAGTGATTATTTACTATCACTTCTGGTTTTATATTATCCTCACATGTAATTATTAAGCCTTTTGTATTTCTTCTAAAGTAATTACTAAAAATAGAAATAGCACAAGGCTGAACTGAAAGGAGGGGAGAAGTCTTGTGGTCACTAGGAAACTATCCATAATTTTTGAGATTTTTGATAAAACAAAAAAATCAACAGGTAGAGTAATATAGCCTACTACTTATATTTCCATCTAGGGGCAGAAAGGTAAAGCCCAGGAGTTGTTGCTGCTTCTGCAAATGAAGTTTTACTGGAACACATTCTTGCTCATCCCTTTATGTATTGCCTGTGGGTGTTTTCATAGCATAATAACACAGCTGAAAAGATAGAACAGAGATGGTATGGCCTTTAGAGCCTAAAATGGTTACTATTTGGCCCTTTACAGGTCATACATCCTGCCGAACAGTGGTTCTCAACCTTCCTAATGCCTCCTAATACCGCGACCCTTTAACACAGTTCCTCATGTTGTGGTGACCCCCAACCATAAAATTATTTTCGTTGCTACTTCGTAACTGCAATTTTGCTACTGTTATGAATCGTAATGTAAATATATGATAAACAGGAAGTATTTTCATTGTTACAAAGGGGTCATGACCCACAAGTTGAGAACCGCTGCTATAGAAGTTTAGATACATTACATCTATTACATTTCCTTGAACAATAACTAAGTAACTTTCAAAAAAGAAAACAAAGTTAATCTGACCTGACTACTACAAAACTACACAATTGGTTTTTATAATGATAATTCCAAAGTCCTACAAAATCACAATACAGAAACCATTCAGAATAATAAGATAACAAATTAAAAAAATAATATTTTTGAAAATATAAAACACATAAGAAAAGCAGCAAAGGTAAGACAGGATGTTGGGTCAGGAAGAGGGATGTGCTGTTTTGTTGGCCTGGGCACTATGTAAAAATAACCTATTTGAGCGAGAAGACACTGGCCAGGGCTTTTCTTGTACTCAAGTCAGAGATTGAGGATTAGGATGAAGGATGCACTTAGACTTAACTGATGAAGTCACAATAGTATTTACTCTATGACTTATTCGTCTGTTGGACCAGTAGGTGATTAATACTTACTAAAATGCACAGTAGAAGGTATTCATTTCATGCACATGTAATGAAGGACACCAGATTCAGTCACACGACAAACATCTACTGGGTGCCTTCTAGGTGTTAAGTACTGAGCTGGGCACTGGCATGGGGCGGTGAGCTAGACAGACATGGTCCTTGTCCCCATGGAGCTTAAAGCCTAGAGGGAGAGACTTGTAATCATTTGCAGACAACGTATATTTAATTACAAACACATAGGAAGGAAAAGAATGTGGTTCTGTGTGACAAAGAACACTGAAGGGAGACCTACTTCAAGTTTGGTAGTCAGGAAAGGGTTTAAGCTGGGACCTAAAGGGTGAGACGGGCCAAGCCGCAGGCGAGGAAGAGGAATATCACAATCTGAGGGAAGAAGGAAAAAATGTGAAGTGCTGGATGGACAAGATCCTTGCTCTCCAGGAGTGTACATTCAGGAGAGAAGACCTGTCAGGCTTAGCTCACACACAGCAGCTTCATCAAGGGAGGCACAAACTGAGAGCTGGGGATGGAGGTGGAGATGACCACTTCCAGCTAAAGTCACCTAAGAAGCCATCAGAAAGCTCCTCCTCCAAGGAAGGTTTCCTTCTGATTCTGCAGCAGGACAAGGGAGTGGTCACAATTCTTACCCCTTCCCTAGTCTATGAGCTCCATTAGGGGCAGGGACTGTGTTTGTCTTGTTCACTTCTGTGTTCCCAGAGCCTGGCAGTATCTGGACTATGATCATTTATACATCTGCACCAATTCTAGTGCAGAGATATTTAATGGTACAGGTACCAAAAAATAAAGGGAAAGTAAATCAATCTACATTACACTTAAAGCATCATGATTTACCTAAAAAAATCTGTAGCTAGGTGCCTGTACAAATTTAGAAATTAACCTGCAGTGTAACAGAATAAACATAGTTGTCTCATAAAAGTCAAAACATTATCTTTCTTACTTCTTCAGAGACAGTTTGGATTTCACAGACAGAAAGTCAAATGGAGTTCCACAGAAATTTCTAGAAACTTACAGGCTTCTTGAAGGAATTTCTCTCTCACGCTGTCCGAAGTACAGTTTTTACATGTTTTAATTGCAACCGCCAAAGCTGGATTCTCCTGTGTTAGGGAAATTATAGAATCACACACACATGCAAAAAGGTTCATTATATTAATTAATGGCACGTTCATGAAAAGCTGTTTGGGAACAATATGGATCATAGACTAGGTAGAATTAGAAATGTAAAATCTAAAGAATGAGAGGAATACTTAAAATAAAAACAGTCTGAATAAAATGGCCAGAGAAAACCCAACATGCATGTGAAATGTTGCAGGCAATTCATTTATCCATAAACATTTATTGATTATCTGCTACGTGGCAGGCACTATTCTAGGTGCTTGGGATATACCAGTGAGCAACAGAGGCAGCAGTCTCTGTTCCTGTCAAGCTTACATGCTAGGAAGGAACAAAGACAATAAACGCAATGAGTCAGTGATGGAGTGTGTTAGAAGGGGACAGTGACAAGAGAGAGTGGGTCAGAATATGAGTGACAGAGGTGGCTGCCACCGTGTGAGGTATACCTCACTGGGAACAGATGACAGCAAGGAACTGAGAGGAGAAGCAACTGGCTACACGGCCACGTGAGAGCCCGCTGGCCCAGGAACAGCCAGGAACAAGTGCAGGCCAGGGGGCGGCGGCACAGGGTGTGTATGGGGGAGGAGATGAGGGGGAGGACAGGAGAGGCCAGACCACATGGGATCTTCTCTTGGCCAAAATAAAGTGTGGCTTTTATGCTAAGCGAGATGGAGAGCCACGGTCTAGGTGGAGGAGCACCATGGCTCTGCTGTGGTGCTGAGAAATGGCTGTAGGGAGGAAAGGTTAGGCACAAGAGAGCCTAGAGGTAGCTACCACAGTAACCCAGGTGACAGATGGCGGTGGCAGTGTGGTAGCAATGGAGAAGGATGGAGATTACAGACTGACTCCAAAGCTAGGGCAAAGGTAGCTCCTGAGGGACTGGGTGTGAGAGAGTCAAGCAGATGTTTTTGGTCACAGAAATCATCAAGACAGGAAAAAAATCAGAGGTTCAGCATTGAATGAGACAAGCTTGAGATGTCCGTAAGATGGCAAGGCCTCCGAGGTGGAGTGAACAGCAGAATACCATGCTGGAGCTCGGCAGAGAAGTTTGTGGGGGCGAGAAACGTCCCGTTTGTACAACTAGATGATGTTACCAAGGGAGACAGAGGCCCACAGGCTGTGCTCTGCAGATCTGCCACGTGAAGAGCTCAGGAAAAGAGTAGAAAATGGTCAAGGAACTAAGACCACGTGACCAGCAAGATAGAGAAACCCAGAAAATGTGTTGCCTTGGAAGACAAAAAGTTTTATCTTTGCTCAAATAAGTTCAATAGATAGAAGTTAAGAGGCCAAATCACGAGAATACTGTGGATGAAGATCTGGATAGCAAACTGTACGTGCTTATGTCTGTGCCTTTATCTCTGCTACAATCATCTACTCATCTTGTTTCATGCTGTATACTTTTATAAGGTGCTCAACACTCAAAGCTGGGGGTGTCCAGCTGACTGTGAGGACTACTTTTGCTCATCTGTAGCGTCAGGTAGCATGAAAAGTATGCATGGACTTTTTGCTCATCAGTTTTTGTTAACGTTTGTGTATTTAGAGAGTGACCCAAGATTAACTCTTATTTTTCCAGTGTGTGCAGAGAAAAAAAAGGCTGGACATCCCACTTTGACAGTGCCTAAAGGGCTCAAGTATTTACATGTTGACTTTGAAATTTTATCTCTAGTCTTGACCTTTTCTTTGAGCTCTTGACTCACACATCTAACCTACCATATGAAAGATTTTCTTACCTCAATGCCCCCCACACGTCCCTTGGTGGCCTTCCTGCTTCCCGGCCTTGTCCCTTCTTACTTTTCTCTCCACACCCCACTCTGCAGCCACACTGGCCTCCTCAGAGCCTTCACAGTGGCTGTCCGCTCTGCCTAGCTTGAAAGCTGTGCAAACACATCACCGTGTGGAAGAGCCCTGGCCCTCTTGTGCCCACGTACTGCTTTTCTCACAGCTTTCACTCCCCTCTTGATGTCTGGCATATTTGTTTCTGCTTGACATCTTGTGTCCCGGGTAGAATTTAAATTCGGTAAGAGCAGGAACTTCATCCGTTTTCTCCATTCTGACTTCCCTACCATCTAGTGGCTATCACAAGATCAATAAATAATTGCTGAAAGAATCAATTGAATTTTATAAGTAACCAATGGTAGGTCCTTGCCCATGAAACTTATTGAGCTACATTTTGACCAGTTATTAAGAGTCCTTGATAAGATATATTACTTGATTTTATAGAGCTCTAGAACATAATCTGGAATAGAAACCTAGAGAAAAGATTGCACTATAAAATTAGATGCTCACATTAAAACCAAGTTAAAAAATATTCTATTTTCAACAAAATAGAATTCCTGGGGCTTAGGATTCTTTTGACAAATATGTAGACTAGACTCTGGATATTAAAAAAAAACTTGTATTTTCACAGCTAAAATAGATTATTTTAAAAGTGAATGAATGAAGTCCACCAACCCAGCCACTCAGCTGTGTGGCCTGGGAAGTCACTGCACTCCATGACCGTCAGAATGCTTATCTGGAACAGAGACAGTTCAATCTAATAATTCAGAATCAAAAAGCATCACCTTTCCATGTCTCACACTGAGGCAGAAGCAAGCATAAATTTAAGTCTTTTCACTAAAGTTACATCTAGAGCCCTTTCATTAAACTGCATCTTGCCTCAAAAAGAGTTAGAAGAATGAAGAACATAAACAACAGATAAAGTAAAAAACAACAAATGGAAAAAGGAGTAAACAGCTAAAGATATGTAATAATTTAAATAATTTCATAAGCACAAGAGCAAAGGCTCTCAAAACTGAACATTAAAGGCTTTCAAAACTGAACTAGATTCACAGTCCAGAGTGCTCATATTATACATTTACCATGAAACCCTAAAAATTGAACTTCTATTTCGGCTAGGTCATTGGTAGCAATTATCTGTGATGAAGAAAAAAAAAAAAAGGTTACAACTTTTGGTTACAGAAGTGATGCTCAGTGTATTGCTAATGCATGTATAAAAAATGCAAAAAAACAGTGGACATAGAGTTACTAAGGAAAAACTGCCATTTGCAATTTCCACAGCAGAGCCTTAAAAAATAGTCAATTTTCTATGTTCTTATTACTTTATTAGAGCCATCTCTGTATGTCCATTCTTGTTATTCAAGTTTAAAAACAGGTGTTTTGTTTTGTTTTTGACAGTCTCACTCTGTCACTCTGGGTAGAGTGCCATGGTGTCACAGCTCTCAGCAACCTCAGACTCTTGGGCTCAAGGTGATTGTCTTGTGTCAGCCTCTCCAGTAGCTGGGACTACAGGTACCTGGAGACGGAGTCTCACTCGAGCTCAGGTGATCCACCTGCCTTGGCCTCCCAGAGTGCTGGGATGTTTCTTGAGCAAATGTACAATCATGTCATGGTCAATTACAGAACACATATACTACGGTGGTCCCATAATAATGGAAGTAAAAAATTCCTGTTGCCTAGTAACACAGTAGCTCTTACATTACTCATGTGTTTGTGGTTACTGCCTACTGTGCTGCCAGTTGTGTAAAAGTATGGCACAGAGAATTATATACAGCAATGCTTGATAATGGTAAAAGGAATGAAGATGTTACTGGTTTTTTATCATTACTCTAGAGCATATTCCTACTTATTAAAAAAAAAAAAGTAGCTGTAAAACAGCCACAGGAAGGCCTTCCAGGCAGGTATCCAGAAGGCGGCATAGTGATTAGGAGATGCCAGCTGTGTGGGTTACTGCCCCTGAAGACGTTCTAGTGGGACAGAGTGATACTGACGTTCTTGACCCTGTGTGGGCATGGTCTAAGGTATGTGTTTGTATCTTAGTTTTGACAAAAAAGTTTAAAAAGTAAAAATAAGCGAAATAATTAAAAATAGAAAAAAGCTTATAGAGTAAGGATATAAAGAAAAATGAGTCAAAAAGTTAGAAAAAATAATTTATAAAGTACAAAGGTTGTAGAAAGCTAAAGTTAATTTAGTACTGAAGAAAATAAAAAAATTAGTGTAGCCTAAGCATACAAAGTTTGTGGTCTACAGTGTCCCAGACATCCTGGGCCTTCAGTGTCGCTCACCACTCACTCACTGACTCCCCAGAGCAAAGCCAGTCCTGTAAGGAATTTTCACAGTTAGTGCCCTCGGCGGCTATACCTTATGTATTTATTTTTGAGGTCAGGTGTTGCTCTATTGGCCAGGCTGGAGTACAGTGGCAGGATTCCTATCTCACTGCAGCCTTAAACTCCAGGGCTCAAGCAATATTCCTGCCTCAGTCTTCTCAGAAGCTGGGACAAAGGGGTGCACCACCATGCCTAGCTAATTTTTTCATTTCTACTTTTTGTAGAAATAGGAGTCCACTATTTGCTAAGACTGGTCTTAAAGTCCTGCACTTCAAGGGAACCTCAGCTTTTGCCCACTAAAGTGCTGGTATAATAAGCATAAGCCACCACAACTGGACCCATTTACCGTATATACTCGAGTATAAGCCGAGTTTTTTCCGGCACAAAATTTGTGCCGAGTTCAGGTTTTTCGGCACAAACTCGGCTTATACTCGAGTATATACAGTATCTTTTATGCTATATTTTCACTTTACCTTTCCTGTATTTAGGTATGTATAAATATACAAATACTGTATTCAATACAGTAATGTGCTGTGCCAGTTTGCAGCCTAGGAGTGATGGCTATACTGTATAGGTTACTGCTGAATGTGCAGGCTACACAGCACCTGGGTTTGTGTAACAGGTTACACTGTACGGGTTACTGCCGAGTGTACAGGCTACACGGCTCCTGGGTTTGTGTAACAGGATACACTGTATGGGTTACTGCCGAGTGTGCAGGGTACCCGGCATCTGGGTTTGTGTAACAGGATACACTGTACGGGTTACTGCCAAGTGTGCAGGCTACACAGCATCTGGGTTTGTGTAATAGGTTACACTGTACGGGTTAGTGCCGAGTGTGCAGGCTACACAGCACCTGGGTTTGTGTAAGTGCTCTCTGTGACGTTCATGTTAACAATGAATTGCCTAACGAACCATTTTCCAAGAATGTTTCATGATGTGTTAATCAATGTATGAATGTACTAATGAATGTACATTTTATCCTAAAATGTATTTTAAAATCATTTAATAAAAAAAAAAGACATACAATAACAGGTGTTGGTGAAGACGTGGAGATACTGACTCGTACACATTGCTGCTAAGAATGGAGAATGATGCAGTTGCACTGGGAATCAGTCTGGCACATCACGAAAGAGTTGGACAATAGTAATCATGTGTCAAAGCAAATCTACTACTGGGTTTGTACAAACAAGAAGAGAAAACGTAAATCCACATAAAAACTTGCACATGAATGTTTGTGGAAGGACTTTTTAACAAAAGTAGAAACAACCCAAATGTCTATAAGCTGATGAATGGATGACAAAAAGTGGTGTGTTATCAATATAAAAGAATATTGGGATAAAAACAAAGTACTAATAGATGCTACAACAGGAATGAACCTTAAGAACATTATGCCAAGCAGAAAAAAGCCAAACACAGAAATTATGTATTACATGATTCATTTATATAAAATACCCAGAATAGGCAAATGTACAGAGACAAGAAGTAGATGAGAGGTCGCCAGGGGCTGGGGAAAGGGGGCAATACAGGGTGACTGCTAATGGATTTGAGACTTCTTTTTGAGATGAAGAAAATGTTCTAAAATTGACTGTGGTAATTGATAGTTGCAAAACTCTGTGAATATACTAAGAAGTACTGAATTGTACATTGTGAAAGATGAATTTTAGGCTGGAGAAAGTAGCTCACATCTGTAATCCTAGCAATCTGGGAGGCTAAGGAAGGAGGATTGCTAGAGGTCAGGAGTTTGAGACCAGCTTGAACAAGAGCAAGACTTCATCTCTACTAAAAAAAAAAAAAAAGAAAGAAAGAAAAAAAAAATCAGCTGACTGGTGGTACACACCTTAGTCCCAACTACATGGGGGACTGCTTGAGCCCAGGAATTTGAGGTTGCAGCGAGCTATGATGATACCACTATACTCTAGCCTGGGTGACAGGCAGAGCAAGACGCTATCTCCAAAAAGAAAAAAAAAAAAAAGTGTATTTTATAGTATGTAAATATCTTCACTCAGCTTTTAGGGGCAAAATAAATTAAAAAACTGACCCATCTCTTTTTTAGGGTAAATTAGGGCAAATTAATATTCTTTTCTTGAAAACACAGGGAAGTGGAATACTAGCTAATTGCTTTTGACGCTGACCATCCAATTTATGAATTCTATCCAATGCAACAGTCACATATAGAATCTATTACTGATGGCAAAAACTGAAAGATTAAAATGAATAAAAGACTTGGCTCCCTAGGTCAGTGATTTTCAACAAGTGTGCCGTGATAAGATCTTAGATGTACCACAAAAACTGCTAAAGATCACTAATTAGAATTAGCTTGAAAGAAATTGAAAGCACAGTAAGTATATTCTTTTCTTTACCCTTTAAAAAATCAACATAATTTAATCATGCCACTGAAATTTAACTATAGGTTCAAGTGTGAGGTAAAAGAGGTTCACTAACACTGCTCTAGGAGTTCATGTTCTCATTTTTTGGTTTCTAAATATACCAAATAAGCTGACGTGTATAAAAGAGCATTTAAAAAGACAATTATAAATTCCTAGAAGAGCTAAGGATTCATGAAGATAAACAAGAGGGAATTTAAATTTAAATAGTCAAAATCGGCCCAGATTTTTGGTAATCTTAAAGGACTTACCGGACTCATATAAACACCTTGATGTACATCTCCAAACTGGCCTTCTCCAATACATCGTCCGAGTTCTATTCTTTCTCTTTGAATCTCATAATCCCTGGCTGCAAAACATGATCCACACACCACTAAATACTTAAGTACAAACTTTCAAATGTAGAATTAGTCAGTCACATATTTCATTTAATTATCATCCTAACTAAACAGTTGACCTATAGCACATCATTCTATAAAAATGCTTTAAATGGAGTGGAATTCTCTTAAACAATACTTTTAACAGTAATTTATGTATCAGTTATGGTATTAGATGAACTGCCAAAACAATGAGTGCTATACAAAGTAGATTTTTCATGCTGTCCTGGTTTTTGAATATCTAGTTTATTTTATATCTATTTGATAATTTCTTAAATAATTGCTCTAAGTACTAAATTATATGCTTAATTAATGAGTTACGAGTTTGGATATTAATATATGAAGGCTATAAAAACACAGTAATTTAAAGCAATTATTTTAGAAATAACTGAAGTTTGCCTAAATGTAGAGGCAACACAAAATGATATCATAAGTAAACTTTATGTTTTGAGCGTTTAAGAGTTTTCCACTTCATCATAAACCTATCTCTATATTATTCACGAAGCTAAAAGAGTTTAAAGAGGTAGTTTCTAAAAACTAATTTTAAAATTAGATGACTTAGAATCAAAGATAGATATATCGGCATAATAAATTATTAGTACTTTGTACTTTTGAAAGTGCGTTTCTCAAATTCATATATTCAATTGTAATTTATACAAAATCAATTATTTAGTAGGTTATTCAGGCATATGGGAAGAAAATACCCACTAGGAACATAATAGATCAAATCCTAATTCAATTAACTACTTGATACTTTAATTTATTTCAATTAAGAAACTCATTCCCATAGCTTATATTATATACTTATATTATTTATTTTTTTGAGAAGGAGTCTCACTTTGTCACCCCTGGTAGAGTACAGTGGCATCATAGCTCACAGAAGCCTCAGATTCTTGGGCTCAAGTGATTCTCTTTCCTCAGCCTCCTGAGTAGGTGGGACTACAGGCACCTGCCATAACACCTAGCTATTTTTAAAGGAAGGGTCTCACTCTTACTCAGGATGGTCTGGAACCTATGAGCTCAGGCAGTCCATCCACCTCAGCCTCCCAGAGTACTGGGATTACAGGTGTGAGCCACAGAGCCTGGCCTTACTATACATATTCCATCAGTGTGATCACCAATAGAATAAACAAAGGGTCAAGTATTTTTAAATGTTCTTCCTGGTTCATCAAATTATAAATCATACAGAACATTCAATCCAAAATTTAAATAGTTATTTTCCTCTTTAAAATCACTTTAGCTAGTAGTTCCATTGATTTAACAGTATGAGTAAACCAAGGACAAACAGTTTTAAAATAAAAGTTAACTAAAAACTGAAACATCCCATATCATTCTATAGGTTGCAATTGCAAGCAAATGCAGTTATTTAAAAGGAATCCTGTTACCTTCATCTATTCCATAGCATTCTGTATTGCAGTTAAGAGAGAAAAAAAATTAAAAACCTTGCTTAGAAATAACTAGAAGCAATGAGGCAAGTAACACAAACTTGGAAGAGTACATTTCAATAGTATGTCATTTTTAAAATATTTTAAGCACAAATGAGTAAAAAAAAGAATAAAAACAAATAAAAGCTAAATATGCTCAAGTTAACTAAGTGTTATTTAAATAATGCTTTTAAACTCTTATCTCAAATTCCTATATAACTTATTTTTGTGGAACCTGTTAGACATTTACTACTTAACTATAAATAACAAATATACAAATAAAAATTTGGATTCTCTGCAGTAATGATCAAAAGACTACATGGCTAATCAAATAATTAAACTTACATGTAAATATTTTTCCAAATTGATAGATACCAGTAGTCAAAATGTATACACTTAAGTGTTGGCTCTTGCCTACTTTCCAATCAATCTCTATACAGGAGCTCTCAAAAGGGGACATAGGTCGCCCAGGATAATGCATGCTTGAGAGAGTTGGATAGTTTGTCTTTATTTTAGTAACGCTTCCTCAAAGTACGCAGAAAATCCAAAGGAGAGCACCTTTTAAAATATTTACACAATGGAATAAAGCACCTGAAACATTTATTTTACAAACATGTAGAGCTCCACTTTATTCAGACATCTAGATTCTGATTTACTGAGGCTTCTTTAAGAGGTAGCTTTACATTTTTTAATGCAAATGAAATTTCAAGCATTTATCCAATTCAAGATTTGGGGACTATATACTCTCACATGAGAAATGGGGCTTTTGCATTTTCCTCCATCAATAAGCTGCACATTACAGAAAGAATCTGGACACTTCCAGGCTGTGTGCATGTCTTCTAAGAGTTTAGTCTCTCTCCCCCCATATCTCCCCTGCTGAGGTGCATGGAAAGAAGGCTAGGCGCTATTCCTACTGGTTAGCCAATGGCAACGTAGTAAAGCAATTTCAAAGGGGAAATAAAAATCTCTGTGCACACACACATAATCTTTCAATACTTATTTTCTATACAGAAAACATACTCTAATCAATAAGGCTTCTATTATCACAGAGCAGAAAAACAAGATTACAAAAATTCTGTAATTAAAGTGAATTATTCTTAATATTTGAGTTTTTTGGTTTTTGACATTAGGGTAGGCACATAAAATACAGAATTAAAAAGGTTGAATAAATACCTCTGTTGAGCACCCCATGAGGTATTAAAAAGGGCTCTAAAGTATATAATAAGTGTAAACCATAGTTAAATACAAGGAGGAATGGTGAAACCTGAACAAGAGCTCGCTGCAAGTCTACTCACTGGAGGGCATGGTGTACGTGTCTTCTTCATCTATAATCTCAGCATAATCATCTGTTTCTGTGGGGATGGAAACAGATGTGTTGAAAGAAGTTAAATGTTTGACCTCCTGGTCTTCAATATAATTTGAAAAAGTAAAATGATCTGCCTAAATCGTCTACTATGCTGACATAGTCTTAAAACACTATTACTCAAATTTTGCTCACACATGAGTCATTTATGGAAATAAAAGTGACATTATTGTCCAATATGTTATAATACACAGGCTTGTTTATTAGAGGAAAAATAGGGCCAGCACAGAAGGCCCTTGTAAAGAAACAGACATGAAATGATTCTGGGTATGATTCAAATTAACCAATCTGTACTGACAGCAAAATTCTCCCTCAGCTATACACGTTTAAAAGTACACTGCCATCTTCCTGGATTTTTCCAAACAAGACTGGCATTTCCAAAGCATAGTATCTGTTTTTATTAGTAATGAGACTCAACAGCATAATCAGAACTTTCTCCTTTATTTTTTATTTTGAAACAGGGTCTCACTCTGGCACCTGGGCTGGAGTGCCATGGCATCATCATAGCTCACAGCAACCTCAAACTCCTAGGTTCAAGTGATCCTCTTGCCTTAGCCTCCAGAGTAGCTGGGACTAAATGCAGGCACCAGTAAGCCTGGCTAATTTTTAAACAATTTTTTAAATTTTATTTTTAGAGACAGGGTCTCCCTATGGTGTTCAGACTGGTCTCGAACTCCTAGGGTCAATTGTTCCCTCAACCCTGGCCTCCTAAAGTGTTACGATTATCATACAAAATAATGCCTAAATCCGATACAATAGGTAGATAGTCTATATTATTTCTTCTTTCTTTTTAAAAGAAGGATAGGGTCTTGCTATGTTGTCCAGGCTTGACTCAAACTCCTAGGTACAAGCAGTCCTCCTATCTTAGCCTCCCAAGTAGATGGGACTAAATGCACATGCCACTGTACCTAGCTCTCCATTATTCTTACATGTCCATAAATAATAATACTTGCAGGATTACAAAAAAACTTACCCCAAACTTTACATTGTTTTATTTCTGTATTTCTCCCTCTTATCCTATTCTCACTTGGTGAATACTAAGAACACAGCAAGCTGGTGCCCCACAGGCCTACAGCTGTAGACTGGGGAGAAAATCTGAGCTAGAAGGGAGCTGCTAAGCGCTTCTAACAAAAGGACTGAGTGGGGGAGGACTCTGCTCCAACCGTCAAGACAAGGGGAGCAACAGAAACCACACTGACAGGCACTTGCCTCTCACTCACTCTTTTTATTCCTCTGACTTAACAGGCTCAACTTTATGATACCCCAGTAAGAGAACTAACGCAACGAAGGCTGCATCCCCAGTGCCCTTCCTGCCTCCTTTCATGGAAAGCACGTGCCTTCATAGGTAAAGCGCAGGGCTGGCCCTGCTGCAGCTGGATTCTGGGAGGGACAGCCCCCATCCCCTGCCCTGGTACGCACGCTGCTCAAGTTTCCATAAACCCTGCACTCGGCTCTCAGTGTTATTAAGCAGACGATCTGGACTTGTCAACAGCACAGCTTCATATGGCTGCAAAGATCACTCACTGTGAGCGTCTCCAGAAGCCCAACTCTCTTGAGTGACAAGCATGTACTGCCTGAATAAAGACAAAAAACTGAGGATGACAGCACGAGGAGTGACTGCCACCTGGTGAGGCTTACCTTGTTAAAAAGCTCATGTGGCTCAGAGCCAATTATGGTTTTAGCCAAAGTATTAGCTAATCAGAGACCTTGCCCCAAGCTAGTCTTCCCCCACATCACCCTGACTTATCTTCCCCATTACCTATAACTCCCGGACTTTACTTTGTTTCCTTGTTAACGGTCTGTGCACATCTCCAGAAAGGGGCATCACTGGAGCAGAATCTGCCCATACCTTGTTGACCACTAGGTCCTCAAGAAATACTGCCAAACAACAAGAACGAAGGCACTGTGACAATCTATTGCACACCCCCAGGAAATGGAGGCAGAGCTATTCAGTAACCTGTGCGAGGCAGCACAGTGAATAGCACAGCTCCAATACATGAGGTGAGGCACGTATCACGCATTTGGGTAATCTGCTGACCTTAGGAAAGTCACCTCACTAAGATATGCTTCTGTTGCACCCTGGTGTGAAATGAGAACATCAACCCTGGCATGACTGGTATGAAGGTTATAGGCAACACACATGAAGTTAAGATGTGGCCCTACGTGTAATAGACAATCAAGGAATAAGGGAGGGAGGGAAGCTCTTTCTACCCTTATTTTGCTTTCTCTGGGTGCTCTCTGAAAAGGACCTGGCAGCCGAGGGCGTGGGATTCCTATGTGCTGATACTCTAAATTGGTCTTCTCAGTCTGCCTATAATGTCCTCCAGGCCTGTCTCATTTTATAAAATTCTCAGTAGAAACCAACCTCTGAAATAACTCTGAAGTAAAAACAAACTGGCTTATATCAGACTAGCACACGACGACTGGAAAAAAATCATGTTGTATAACATCTCAATTAATCCACACAATCACAAGCATTTTTATGAAACTGTGAATTCCATAGAAAACCTCTGAGGATGTATCAAAACTGTCTGGGAATTACTTATAATGATATTTGGGGTGATCTGTGTACTATGTTGCAATGTGAGCAGAAAGTTTACCAAGCAGAATCAGCATTGTTGAAGGTACCTGGATCTGTCCAAGTTTGTAGTTTTCAATTGCTGACACTTGGCATATTTCTCCAAGAATTCTTGATATTGATTTGGTTATACAATAGCCCCTCTGTAAGTTGACCACCCAAGGGACTGTAACAAGCTGGTCAACGTAAGGAACTAGGATACTGCACAATATGTACACGTGGGGTTTGTCTAGTTCCACGAAAATTTGGTCAACTTAAGGAAGTGGTCAATGTAGGGTGATAGTCAACTATTAGAGGTATTTTGTTTCTCTTTCCTGGCCTTTAGGATTGCGGAATAGAATGACACTGGTGTGACAGATGTTTTTACATATTCAAGGGCCCTGAAAAAAACTGCCTTGGCCCCCCATATGATGTTAACATAGAAAAGAAAAAAGGAAACAGGTTTAAAGACCTGCGTACAAATAAAGGAAGTTAGATTTGCATTCTCTGTTTAGTAATGATGATGACAACTAATAGCTTACCAAATCTGACACTGTTATAAAGTCATTTAATCCTTGGCAAATTTTTTTGCACTTTGATCAGCATCCCTGTTTCTCAGGTAAGAAACTGAGGCTCAAAGGAGATATATAACTTTCTTGGTCAACAGCAGGCTGGGATCCACCACAGCACCCCAGTACAGAGTGTGGGCTCTCAAGTACCATGCTTCATCTTTCATTATTTTTCATTAAGTTTACCAGGGCTTTTATTTATGAGACCAGATATCCTATGCTTTGGATGGCACTGTAACTTGAATGATCTGATATCACAAAATGTAATAAAATTAAAAAGACAGGAAGCCATATTAAAAGGATGGACGCTGACAGCTCAGAAAATAAGAAAGAAAAGTTAAAAGTTCTCATTTCAAAGCAAGGTAAAAAGAGACACAGTGATGTCACTCGTGAAAACATCAATCAATACGCACGTGGCCCTGCCACGGGGGAGGGAGCTAGTGGAGTTTGAGAGGGATGTCCCAGTAGAGAAGGGTTTGTAGATAAAAGGAACTTCACAAAAGACTGAATCTCAGCTCAAAAACTTCTCAGGTCCCAAAACCCTGCTGCCTCCCCTATGTCAGAGGTAAAGTGGATCCTGCCCCTGCACCTTCTACCCTGACAGCATCACTACACTGGCTTAGTGACTAGCAAGTCCAACAACTTGCTCCCTTGACTGGCTACCCTGTTACTCCTCTAGAGTAAAGGGCCCAGACAGTGGAGAGTCAGGGATCCCTCACAATGACTAGATCATTCAGGTCATTCATCAGACTAATCAAGTTCAGTTTCGTATCCAACCTGCAGGGCCCAGATGGAGGCATCAAGAAGCAGTAGAAAGGGTTCTCTTCCAGGGGCCGAGAAAAGTCCACTTTGTTCTTTAATATGAACTAGCTATATAACCTAGATCAGGAGTTGGCAAACTTTTTTTGGTAAAAGGCTAAGCAGCAAATATTTTAGACTTTGTTGATCATATAGTCTTTGTTGCAAATACGCAACTTGGCTATTCAGATTATAGCCTAAAACTTTATTTATGGGCACTGAAATTTGAATTTCATATAGTATCAACATCATAAATAGTATTCTTCTTTTGACCCACACCATTAAAAATGTAAAAATCATTCTTAGCACAGGGGCAGTATAAAAATAGGCAGGTCATTTTTGGCCTTAGTTCCTGGACCCTTGTTAAAGACCAATGGATTAAACCTTTAAGGCTCAGTTTATTTACCTGTAAAATGGGTTAAGCATACTTTCCCTGGCTATTTCATAGTATCAGATAAATTCTAATGTGGGGCAAATACGTGAAAATATTGGCATTTATTTTAATTTTTATGCTTATATAGTAATCCTTACAACAACCACTTGAGATCTTTTACAGATAGACACAAGAGATGAAGCAATTTGCTCGAGATCATCACTTGGTAATAGGATGGGGGAGTGAAAAAAGGTGAGGTTCCATTTCCTCTCCTGCAAAACAGTAAAGACAACAGCCAGTATTCTGAGTGGCTGCTCAGTGAGAATCAGCAATCACGACAGAGGGCTGCACATACGAAACTCTCAAAGAATGGTAGTGCTAATTTATTATGATTACAGAAATCTAGAAATGAAGATCAAATCTCTGGCTTCAAATCCCGTGAAGAATATGCACTTTTCTGAAGTTATATTTAGGTAAGATCTTTCACTGCAATTGCTCAGCTCATTATTTTCAAGTTATCAATATCTTTATCCTATCATAGATGAACATAGGTCAGTAAGGAAAATCATTCCTTAGTTATGAAGAAAAAACCACAATTTCCCCTTAATTTTAGTTTATAAAATCTTACTTTTTTAGTATAAAGGAGCATAAAGTTTCATGCAGGCAGTATACAGAGTAAACAGCAAACTCTGAGACACTAAATGTGGTATTAAAATTTCTAGCTTATTTAAGTGCTATCAACTATTTAAAAAAACAATCATCCTTATTGTTAATATCCCCTAATTACATTAGTTTGTATAAGACTTTTTTTTGGAAACAGTCTCACCTTCTCTCCCTCAGTGGAGTGCTGTGGAATCACGGCTCACAGCAACCCCAAACTCTTGGGCTCAAGTGATTCTCTTATCTAGGCCTCCCGAGTAGACAGGACTACAGGCTTCTGCCACAACACTCGGCTATTTTTAGAGGCAGGGTCTCACTCTTGGCTCAGGCTGGTTTTGAACCCATGAGCTCAGGCAATCCACCCACCTCAGCCTCCCAGAGTGCTAGGATTACTGGTGTGAGCCACTGTGGCTGGCCGAGACTTTTTTTTTTTTTTTTTTAAAGAGACATGTCACTCTGTCATCCAGGTTGCAGTGCAGTGGCACAATCATAGCTCACTGCAGCCTCCTGGGTGCAAGTGATCCTCCGGGCTCAGCCTCTCTAGTAGCTGGGAATTATAGATGTGTGATGCCATGCTCAACTTACGTGAGTCTTTAAAATCACTTTTGATTCTTCCCTTTCCGCATCCTAAACTAAGGATTATTACAGACATATATACACACCTACCACACTTGGGAAATACAGCGTGTGGATCGCTGTCATCTACAACTTTGACGTATGACTAATTCTGCTAAATGACCATATGACAATTTTCTTGAACTTTAAAGTATAAATAATGAAATCTAGAAAATTCACTATGAATACATGCAACTCAAACTAAACTACTGGGAGGTGATAAAGAAACTGATAGTTATCTTTTCCATGTTAAAGCCCTAAACAATTTTTAAGAGATCATTTTTCACACCATCTTTGTACTTGGTTCTGTTGGATCAAAACAGTATTTTGCCTTTCATTAAATGCTGAACTATATTTCCATAAATAATTATCTCATAGAGTAACACAAATTCGAAAATAAATATTACCGTCCCCACTAATTTCATCTGCAGATCCAGGTGGCATGCAAAGAAAGGGGAACAGGGAATGGAGGGAAGGAGAGAGAGGAAGGAGAAGAGGGAGAGAGAGGAAAACACACTATTAAAATGACAAGTAAACCAGAGTTTAAGGAAAATTAAACATTACCCCCCAACATCTAAATTAAAAGGTCGAAGGACTACAGTAGTAGTATAGTCACTTGAATTTGAGGGCATTATGCCAAGTTTTAAGTTGTCAACACATTTACACAAACTCACACAGCAGTACTGTAGAGCTAACTGGATTCTAACACACTAAACAAAATTAATTTATCTCTCACAAAATTAATTTTAAAAAGTTTCTACCTCCCTCAAAGAGAAATTTGTGTCCCCTTAGATAAAAATGCAAACAAGCTAGTTGGTAATGTGTATGTTAAATGATAACCCAGGACGTAAGTCCTCAGTATGCCTATGACAAGGTGCTGGTAGGACTTAACTGCTACCTGATGGGTGGAGGCCTGGGCTGCTACTATAAACCATGGGGAGTTTACAGCAGGACTTGAAGCTCTGCTGACAATTAGGATTCCCAACAGAACAACAAATTTTGTTCCAAACAGTCTTTGGAAATTGTTATAAATTTTTTGTTCACTTAGAAAACTTTACAAATGGCACAGCTGCCGTTCCTATGCAGCCTCCCTATATATCTGTCCCCAAGCCATGAAAAGCGGACGACTGGGGTTCACTCTGACCATTCACCTTCATTCATTTGCATGCTATATTAGGAAATCCAACCCCCAACAGAAAACAGACAACACAGATGAAACTGAAAAGGTATTTCTTGCCTTGTCATGCATTTAAAATCTAACAAACAGGCAAACAAAAAGTATTCTATTGAAGAGAGTAGCCCAAAGATTGTCAGACATAAAACCTTGCCCCCAATTATTGCTTCTGAATAATCAACAGCGCACACAGTAATATTCAATAAAGCCATGATCTGTATGGGACAATCTATAAGCATCTAGTTAGTTTCCTGGGGATGCTTTGATTAATAGGACAGCCTGTGCAAATATGAGTTCAATACCCGTAGAAGAAGGTTCATGGGAACAGAAGACCAAAGGAAGAAAGCGCCTAGCTTTCTTAACTTTATGTTGGCAGTGACTGACTCCTTTACAAAGAGGCAAGAAGAGGAAAGAGAAAAATAGAAACAAATTATTTCAATACAAAAGACAAATTTTGTTACATTTTAAGGCACATCCATAAAAACAGAAAAAATTGCTTTTATCTGGCTACTGGCACACCTATTTTTTTACTATAATTTTGGGTTTTTAAAAAAACATACTAGTATTTTAAAATGTAGTTTCCTATTTTAACAGACAAGATGTAATGAGACTGTCCCAGCTTTGCTGAGGCAGGCATTTGAAGGTTCAGATATTTTTACAAGTAACATAACTGCAACAAAATGAAACAAAAAACAAAGAATTCAAGACTCTTGTAAACAGTTAACATTCAACCACAAAGAAAAAAAACCATAGTAAACTTGGCAGATCTTGATCTGCAAAAGAGTTTTATGAGCAATTCCTGCTCACCATCAACAAAGACACAGACTCACAGACTTAGCACACCTTCAATAAATTACCTTAACATCAAACTGGTGGTGAGGAGGTTTGACTTACAAGGGTTGCAAAGTCTCTGCTAGCATCATTGATTCATTTGGTTGCTCTTTCACACACTCCAAACTCATTTGAAAGTCAACCCTATTTTAGGCACTGGCTGGGTGGACAAGATACATCTCAGCTGATACATACAGCACAGTGAGAAAACAGGCAAGCAACAATTACAGTTATAGCACAGTAATGGCAACAGTGGCCATATGCCACAGCCAAGTCTAAGCAAGGGAGATAGCCTTTTAGATGCAGCAGTCCGAGACACGTACATGTGCGAGACACAGGCAGGAAGCCACGCTTCACAGAAAACTCACAGGATAACCACGAAAGATCAGGACGGACCTCAAGTGTGGGCCCAGAAAGAACAAGGGTCGTGGTTCTTTGGCTATCAAGATGGCAACAATTTCATTGACATTATCAACATATTAGGAGCAGGAATGAGAAGAACTGAAATGTACACTTCAGTAAAATTTTACCAATGGTATGTTTTGATTCCAACAACATTTATGGACAATTTCCGTTTCATTGCTGATTTGAAAAGCCAACTTTATCACGTATAAATTTCTGGACTTCCCATGTGATGCCCATTGAGTAAAACTCTCTCTGGTCTGCCTGTTAAGATTGTCCTGACTGGACAAAGTGACCGCACTGTATCAGGCTGGACGGGATTCTGGATGGGGGAAGAGTCTTAAAATCAGATCCCTGGTGGGTGAGTGTGGCTAGAAGGAAGTGCCAGAAGAACTGAGTTCTGAAGTTCATGAAGCCAGACAATTGGCCTACAGGAGCGAGTCCAAGGAGCTGAGGTGAAGCAGTGCAGTTGACCTAGTCTGCTCAGCCTTCCCCACACAACTTCCGTGATTATCTAGTGAAGGTTTCACCAGGATTGTGAGGATGTTTGTCTCAGAAGACTTTGGGGGAGGTGGTCACATACGACAACAAGTACTGTTAGAGCAAAGGTTACCTTAATGTGATGATTCTCTTAGATATTTTGTTAGGGTAAACATTACTTTTATTACTGTATTGTTAGAGTGAAGGTTGCTTTTCTGTCAGATAAAGTTAAAATTTTCTAAGTTTATTTCCTTGTATTTCATTATAAAAATTATTGAAATTACAGTGAGGCAGAACAGACTTGAGAGGCTACTTGTTGCAGTTCTCCAGAGTCACGGGTCTTAGAATAATGCTTGGTGGACCTAATCCTCGTCTCTGTACTTGGCTGACAGTGACAGGTGGCCAGACTCTCTTCATTTGGTAACACTCAGGCATGAAAGAGACAATGGAGGTGATGTAGGAAGAGCACTGTATCCTAGAGCAGAAGGCAATTCCAAGGAGGAGCCACAGCGAACAGCAATTACCTCTCTCATACAGAGTGTGCTGTAAGGGACCAGGCAGGGTGGGGGAAGTGGGGTCAGAAGGGAGTGTCGTTTCTTTTCTTTTCTTTTTTTTCTTTTCTGGAGACAGCACTCAGTAGAGTGCTGTAGCATCGTAGCTCACAGCAACCTCAAACTCTTGGGTTCTAGCAATTCTCTTGCCTCAGCCTCCTGAGTAGCTGGGACTACAGGTGGCCCCCCCCAAAGCCTGATTATTTTTAGAGATGAGGTGTCAGTCTGGCTCAAGCTGGTCTTAAACCCATGAGCCCAGGCAATCCACCCACTTGGCTTAGGTGTGAGCCACCATGCCAGGATGTTATCGGAAAGGGGTTTCTAAAGGGGAGGGACCACAGTATGTGATATGCTAATGAGAAAGATCTAGCAGAGAGAAAAAAAACCAAACCCTAATAACAGAGGAGCAGGGAGAATTCATGAATAAGTAAAAAGTGACAGAAGCTGTACTGGTGAGAAGTTAGTCAGGGACAGTTCATCTACTGCCAGACCAGGGCGGCTGGGGCTTATGGCTATAGGCGCTGGAAGGTGGGTGAAGGTGGGGGGCAGTAGCTCTCTTCTGTTTATAAATTTTCTTAGTGAAACTGGAAGCAAGTCATCAGTTCATAGTGAAGATAGTGGAGAAGGTGCTGGAGGTTTGAGAAGGCTTGAAGTGGCCATGGGACTGCCAGGAAGGAGAGACAGGAAAGCCCCCCTGCAGAGTGGGGTCAGGAATCAAAGTGAGACTAAAACAGCACTGCTCTGTGGTTTTGCTTTAAGGTTCAGCTACAGGATGGCAGATGTGAAGTAGACAGAGCTGGATTTAACCAGGCTGCGTTTTTCTGCAGACTAACAGAAAATAAGTATAGGGGTGTGTGCTGAGAGGGATGTGGCCCCTGATCAGTGGTAGGCATGTTCAGAAATGTGTGAAGACACAGCAGTGACAGGAGAAAGCAGACGAGTGGCAGGGTCCAGGGCCTGGGGATCCTGGTTGTAAGAGAAACCAGCTTCAACACCCTACTTTGAGCTATAAAAGTTACTCCATAATCTAACTAGTTAGACAATCACATTAGCCCATCTTCCCCTAGCTCCTGTCCTCTGGTTTCTGTGTAAAAGCCATCACAGCTGTGGGCTGAAGACAACATGTGGCTTAGGAATGTGGGGACACTGCTGGGTACTCTATGCTTGCTGCTGAGATAAGAGGGTTAATGATAGATAGCGTCCTATCCTTGTGACAAAAGGCTTAACAACGCAAAATTAGTGTCTTACAACTTAGGACAGACAAAGGCTTTTTTGTTGTTGTTGTTGCCCTCGTCCTCGCCCGCGTGGAGTCACAGCTCACAGCAACCTCCAGCTCTCGGGCTTAGGTAATTCTCTTGCCTCAGCCTCTCAAGCAGCTGGGACCACAGGCACCTGCCACAATACACGGCTACAGTTTTTTTGTTGCAGTTTTCCGGGGCTGGGTCTGAACCCGCCACCCTTGGTATATGGGGCCAGTGCCCTACTCACTGAGCCACAGCTGCCACCTAGGACAAAGGGGTTTTTAAGATGTGTAACCAAAATATAGTAACTTTAGGAAAGGGTGTAAAAAGAACTCTGTGACGTATTCTCCAAGTAAGGTCAGATTTGAGAACAATCTGCCTATCTTCCCGAGATTCTGAGTATTGGTTATGAAGGACAAATTTAACCTATGTGAGTGCCTGACTCCTGGTTCACTCACACTGGTGGGGTCAAAGTGTTGTTGGAGTTGGGTACTCAAGGACTAAGCTATAGAAACAGGAGGTGGCAACTGGAAAGGGTTTTCTTTTTTAGAGACAGAGTCTCACTTTGTTGCCCTCAGTAGAGTGTCATGGCGTCACAGCTCATGGCAAACTCCAGCTCTTATGCTTAAGCAATTCTCCTGCCTCAGCCT
This sequence comes from Loris lydekkerianus, assembly GCA_963574355.1. NCBI lineage: Eukaryota > Metazoa > Chordata > Mammalia > Primates > Lorisidae > Loris > Loris lydekkerianus. The sequence continues at coordinate 35,338 of CAUYPK010145998.1, forward strand.
CCCAAATAGCTGTGGCTACAGGTGCCCGCCACAACGCCTGGCTACTTTTTGTTGCAGTTTGGCCAGGGCCAGGTTCGAACCCGCTACCCTCGGTATATGGGGCTGGCGTCCCACTCACAGAGCCACAGGTGCCACCTGGAAAGGGTTTTCTTAAAATTGAAATAGCGGAGTTAACAGATGAGGTGGGGGCATCACAGGAGTGAGTGGATGTCAGAAGTGGAGGACAGGGCCACTGCAAGAGTCACTGTAACGAATACTGAAACCCTCCCGAACTAGGCGGGAAGACAGCAGAAGAGACAGTGAGCTGGGTGCTCAGAAATCTGAGGAACACAGGAAAGCCTCATTCTGATACATGAGATTCAAAGCTGGTGCTTCTGAGGGAGAATCATCTGGAAGAGGCCGTGAGAAGCAGGGAATACTTCATTTCCATTCCTAATGGTGGCAGTGGCTGTTGGTCACCACCAACAAGGTCACATGGGCACCACTGCCCTCAAGGTCAGAATCGGTTTTGGTTACAGGAAAGTGATGAGAAGGTTCAAAAAGGCTGTGTGGATTTACAAGAGTCCCAGAAGACACAAGTAAAGAGTTTTAGAAGTTAGGTATGAATAAGAGATGAAAACAGCAAAGGGGCTATGCAAAAAAGTATGGGACTGATGTGAGAGTTTGGGCTTCTGGAAGAATATATATGAATAGGAACAATACTAAGATATGTCCAGAGGATGAGTACTCTCCTTTGACCATACCTCTCAAGTGTTGGGGTTTGGTGCTGATAATGCTGAATGCTACCCGAGCTCTGTACTCCAGGAAAAAGGCCTTTTCTTTTCCTTTCTTTTCTTCGTGTTTTCTGCCACAGAGTCTCACTCTGTGGCACAGGCTAGAGGGCCGTGATGTCAGCCTGGCTCACAGCAACCTTTAACTTGTGGGCTCAAGTGATCCTCCTGCCTCTCACCCTTCCAAGTAGCTGGGACTATAGTTGCTCACAATACTAAGCTAATTATTTCTATTATTTTAGGTGTCTCTTGCTCAGGCTGGTCCTGAACTCCTGAGCTCAAGGAATCCTCCCACCTTGGCCTCTCGGAGTGCTGGTATTACAGGGACAAGCCACTATCCTGGTCAGGAAAATGGTCTTTCTAGAAATCATTCAACCTGGGATGGTTACAAGGGAACCTCCCACTCCAACAGTTTTTCTTTTTCTTTGCTTTTTGAGGTAGAGTCTTACTCTATGCCCTGGGTAGACTGCCATGGCTTCATCATACCTCGCAGTAACTTCAATTTCTTGGGCGTAGGCAATACTCTTGCCTCAGCCTCCCAAGTAGCCTGCCACAAAAACTAGCTGATATTTCTAGTTTTAGTAGAGAGAGGGTCTTGCTCTTACCTGGGCTGGTCTGTTAACTTCTGAGCTCAAGTAGCCCATCCGCCTCAGCCTCCTGGGATGCTGGGATTATAGGCATGAGCCACTATACCCCGTCTCCCAACAATGTTTTAAATCCACAAATTTACATTGATGTTTAAAAATGAAATGTCAAAGAATAACAATCTGGCTAGTGAGGTAAAACTCATTATTTTAAAATTGATAAATAAAGGGGGAAAGAGGGCAGTTTTCCTGTCCTTCCAGCAGGAACTGTTCCCTATGGTGACTAAACAGCTGACGAAGAAAAAAAAAAAGTCTTCAGAATGTGAACTAAAATAACTAAGTCCCTTAGCAGACTGGACCTGCTCTTGGCCAATGGGACCCCAGGAAACCCTCATCTTTCTGGAGATTTCTTTTGTACTAATGAGATGCTAAATCATTAATAGGTCCAAAGCTATAGGATAGTGATTTTCAATCCACGTGCCCTGAAAATTTTTTAAAATTATTAATTTTATTTTAGAAAGAGGTTCAAAGCATGGTAAGTATATTTTATTCTTTTTTTTTTTTTTTTTTCAACATAAGTGTGTACTGTAAGTTTAACTACAGGTTCAAATGTGCTGTGAGGTTGAAAAACTCTGCTATAGAATTTAAACCACACCTGCAGGCCATCAATTTACTTAATAGATCACTTGAGTTTCAGGTGACTTGTCACTGATTAACAGATATCCTTATTGTAAAACATTCCAAGACTTTACACAAAGGTTCACTTCTTTAACCAATTACAAATCAAAGAATCTTTAAACCCCACCAATCCACCTATAACCTGAATCCCCCACTTTGAGATGTCTTTTCAGGCTAACCCAATGTAGGATCCCCATGTACTGACTTAAGGTCTTCCAATGTGCACTCCCATCTCCCCATGCATGTGACCACACTACCCTGGGCATGTTTTTTCAGGACCTCTCGAGGCCATGTGCTGTGGGCCAGTCACATACATTTGCCTCAGAATAAACCTCTGATTTTACAGAGTTTGAGGGTGTTTTTTTTTTTGTTTGTTTGTTTTTTTTGAGACAGAGTCTATGTCGCACTTGATAAAGTGCCGTAGCATCACAGCTCACAGCAACCTCAAACTCTTGGGCTTAAGTGATTCTCTTGCCTCAGCTACTTGGGACTACGGGCGCCCGCCACAATGCCTGGCTATTTTTTTGTTGTTGTTGTAGTTGTCATTGTTGTTTAGCAGACCCGGGCCAGGTTTAAACCTGCCAGCCCTGAGGTACATGGCTGGTGCCCTAATCAGTGAGCTATAGGCACCAAGCCAAGTTTGAGGGGGTTTTTTTGGTGTGTGTTAACAAGTCTTTCAACTAAAGAAAAGCAATGGCATTAATCTGATTCCATTATGTCACAAACTATACAGTTTACAAAAATGAACTTCTTACATACCAGGCAACAATATTCTAAAATTGGGGCAAATTTTATTTATTTATTTGAGACAGTGTTCCAAGCTGCTGCCCTGGGTAGAGTGCCATGGGGGTCATAGCTCACAGCAACCTCAGACTCTTGGGCGCAAGCAATCCTCTTGCCTCAGTTTCCCCCCTCACTATTTTTAGTAGAGACGAGGTCTCGCTCTTGCTCAGGCTGGTCTTGAACTCATGAGCTCAAGGAATCTACCCTGTCTCACTTGGCCTCCCACAGTGTTAGGATTACAGGTGTGAGTCAACGCACCAGCCTTTTTATTTTTTAAGTTCTTAAAAGATGGCATTTAAATGTAGCTTTCAGCAGTACACAGAGACCGCCTTGGAAACCCCAGCATTATCAAATGTCAAAACTAGTGTGTGCCTGGGAGCCTAACTCAGCCAGCCAAACCCATTCCCTTCTTCCTTCTCCTCTTCTAAAAGACAGACACTAAGTACCTGCCTAGCCTTACCACCCCCACAAGTTCTTGCCAAAGTTCTAACCAAGCTGTGGGATTTGCCCACCCCCTACTGCCCCTGGCACAGACACCATCTTTGCACTGCCCATGGGGGGGTCCTCCTCCCCTTTTAGTAAACCTGGCCTGAACATCTCTGCTGCCTCACTTCTGGGCCCACTGTTTTTGTTTATACCTTTCAGTGTGTAAAACCAGATGCAAGAAACTCTTTAAACTTGAATGCCAGGAAGACTTCTGAGTTTTGATGGAAGAATCAGAACTGAGTTAGTACTAGGCTATTCCTGATAAATGGGAAAAACTACAAATCCATTCACACTCAAACTCTTTCAGAGTATTACTCCCCTCCACACATCATCTAGCTTTTGGAAATGAGTCTGACATAAAGAGAACGAACCTTGGAGTCCAAGATCTGATTCCATCAGGCTCTCTATTCCTTACTGGCTATGTGAACCAGGTCAAACCATTTCATCTCTAGGAGTCTTAATGTCCTTATCTGTAAAGTGGGAACGTAACTGAGTTTAAAGAATATAATGCACTTGGAATTGCCATGCATAATGTCTGAGCCTCATTCGTATGCGAATAACTACTTGTATTCACAAAGCAGTGACACAGCAATGAATGAAAAACAGACCTAGTGTGTCACAGTGCACAGGACAAAAGAAGCAGTGATTACTAGAGACATATTTTACAGTTCACAAACCGCTTTGCATCTATAAATGAGTTTTAAGAATCTGTAATGAAGCAACTTAATAAAAACTTATTTTGTTAAATGTTTTCATAAAAGTTTGGAATAACTTGAAAAATCTAAAAACAATCTTATAGGTAGTATAAGGAAAATTATACTGCATGATAAAGAACAAAAATAATCTGTTATAAATTTAATATTTACAAAAATTTGCAATGTATACTGAAAAAGTATCACAAAGTGGTACAATTATCTTTTTGCATAAAGACCTTGGAACAGACTAATCAAACATTATTTACTGATAGGTGAAAAAGATCATAGCAGTGGTTTTCATGACACAGATGGAAACAAGAAAAGCTCCAGTAGACTCTCTAGTCCATTACATATGACCCAGACACTTGGTAAGAGCCACATACAATGTAATGACTTTATTCTTATGGGTTAAGGGCTTGCTCTTTAAACAAAAGAAAACAAAACAAAATGAAATAAAACCCAAAATACAAAAGCCAACCTAACAAAAACAAACAAAAAGCCAGCACTTATGTCTTCAACACATTTCAAATTCAGCATTCCTCACTGATTAGTTCTGTGTCCCCACAGGCCTCATTTCCTGCTTTGCGATGTGACTTGGAGATCTTATGACAAACTGCCACACTGGCCTCTTGGATGTGTTCTAAGTTCTAACCTGAGCTGTAGAATAAGTATAAGCTTCCTAAAAAGTTGGTATTTAGGCTTTAAGAAAGAATTCTTTAGGTTCTCATAATATTATGTCCAAGGAAACATACTTTTGTGTTTGTTACTTTTGTAAATCTGTTAATCTTACTTCTATAGTAAATTTTGTTTGAATTCCAAAGATAAACTGTCCATACCTCCAACACCAAGTGTCAGTGTGATCTTGTTAAAGATGATCTCATATCTACCTCTTCTTTGCAATAAACTATGAACGACTGACTGGCACATCCTGTCTGGGATGTGAAGATATTGCTTTACTTGCCAACTCGAGATCCATAAAAATCGGTAAACTGTCCCAAACCTCACTCTTCCTACTGGCCACCTGTGTACTCCCTCCTCAATACCTCCTAGAAAAGAGTCTAGAACAACTCACAGTGACAACTCACAGGGCATCCTCCAAGGGCTCCAGGGACTCTCAGTGTCACTCACAGTTCTGGATACTTCTGCCTTTCCGTTTTTTGTCCCCACCACCTGGAATGCACTCCTCCAGCACACCCCCATACCTTGCTCAGGTATTCACTGATTAATTCAAAACAGTCACTCAGCATTTACGTCTCAGACAATAAACAGGTAAATACAACACATCTTGCATACAACAGGCTCATGGTCTAGTAGACAAGATGGTTTCTAAAATAATTACACTCATGTGAAGACCATCCACAGTGGAGAAATGTACAGTGCTCTGCAGAACTCTGAGGAAGAAGAGGCCAGCTCTTCTTAAGAGTAGTAAGGGAAGGCATTTATGATGTGGTGACAGAGAATCCAGTCTTGGTGAGCAGGTATGAACTCTTTACTCTTTGGTTGTGAATGAAAATAAGAAAGCAAACAAATTCTATGAGACTCTATCTTTCCAAGTGCTACTTCATCCATACTTGGGGTAAACTCCCCTGAACTGCTACTGGAAGGCAACAGAGTCTGAATGGCTAAGTTACAATCCTAGCTCCATCACAGCAGGCATTCACGAAGTATTTGTTGAATGGATTAATAAAAAATAAAAAATGTATAACTGGAATAATATTAATCTTACAGGGCTTACTAGGGTTCAAATGAGGAAAAGTATGACAGAAAAACAAGTAACTGTGGCTGTCACATGGTTTGACTGCATCCTCACTCCACTGACCTAAAGACAGAATAGGTGGTGTGGGGGTACAGACAGAGAATCATGGCGGCCCCAGGCCCTCTACCTTGGGATTTAGTAATAACACTGGTTTTCTAGGTGTGAGCTTAACAAAGATTCTTAGAAATGTCAATTATCAGCTTTTGAGCTAAATGTAGCATGCAGGCTCCTGGCTGGCTAGGCTGATTAGATGTTATGTTTTATAATATTTGTGGCAGATAGAATAAGCCACACTTGTTAGTCTGATCCCCCCCTAAGGATGCAGTAGATAGAAAGACTGAGGACCAAGAGGACTCTGAACATTCATCATATATCGATATCAGATATCGACTGGATACTGATCATTCCTTTGTGCCCAGATCTATACATCCTAAAATGATGTTCACATATCAAAGTATTAATAACTCTGTAGAATGAAAAGACTTTGATACACAGTGACAGAGAAGAACAAGGCTGATGGAACAAATGGAGCAGAACTACAGAGATTAAAAGGATGAGGGGGCAAAATCTTCAACTTTATTTGGCTGAAAAAATGATGTGGACAAGAAAGTGAGAAAGGAATGGAAAGGAGGGCTATGGGCAGACAATGGAAGGCTTTGAAGAACTGAGGCAAGAAGCCTCAACTTTGTCTAATACTGAAGAGTTTCTGATCAGAGAACTGCTTATTTCAGTTGACAAGGTGGCAATCAAAGAATTAATAAAGAGAAAGGGCGTATGAAGAGGGAAGAACGCACTAACTCTTGGTCAAAGGATACCTAGAAAGAGACAATGCGGGCAGAATCATAATTAAATTGGGGGTTGAAACCAGATAGTTGAAACAGTGACTCCAGCTTTTATAGCTGTGTTATCTTGGGCAATTTAGTTATCCTCTCTAGGCTTTTGTCTCCTAATATGTACAAAAACAGAAATTATCTTAAAGGTCTGTTGTAAGGACTATTATCAGTTAACCCATGTAAAAGAGCAAAGAACCTAAGTCACAGCCTGGAACACAGAATCTACTAAAGCGCTCATTAAATGTCAGCTAATTTTCTTCTTAATAGGCTTCTGAAATAGGATGAAAACAGTGAGAACATAAAGGGGTTGGCTGGGAGAGGTAAGATCCAGAGGTGTGGTGATTATCAGCGACTACAAGAAACTGTGGCATTTAAAACCTGAACAGAGAATATTGATTAAAAGAGGTTAGCAAAATAGACAGAAAAAGATTTGAGGGTTTTGTTGGAAACTATTCTTTTTTTTCCTCTGGAGACAGAGCCTCAAGCTGTCACCCTGGGTAGTGTGCAGTGACATCACAGCTCACAGCAACCTCCAACTCCTTGGCTCAAGCGATTCTCTTGCCTCTGCCTCCCAAGAAGCTGGGACCACAGGCGCCTGCCACAACACCCAGCTATTTTTTGGTTGCAGCCGTCATTGTTGTTGGGCGGGCCCAGGCTGGATTCGAACCCGCCAGCTCAGGTGTATGTGGCTGGCGCTTTAGCCGCTTGAGCCACAGGCGCTGAGCCTGTTGGAAACTATTTTATTTCATTACTTTATTAACTAAAGACAGATGTCAGAAACAGTGCTCATTAATATAACAGGACCTTTCCAGCCTGAGGTGACTGGAGAGAGCATATGGCAAGAACCATAAGGCACTTGACAGGCGGGGAAAAAGATGAACCAGAGGGCCCATCTCCCGTCTCATCTGTGCTACCCAACATTCTGCAGACCACCTGCTGCTGCCCAGAGTTTCCTCTCTCACCTGGACTCCTAGGTCTGTGGTAGATGGCGGTGGCCTCTGTCTCCCCCACTAGCTCTGAACCCATCACGGACTGAACAAGCACAGATACAGAGTGCTTCTTAGAACCCAATGTCATTTCTGGAAATGCAAGGCTACCCCACAAAGTCTTGAATTAGGCTTATGACGATGACCAGCCATTCTCTGGGAACATGCTGGCAACCTGAAGCTGAACAGTAAAGACCAGCCACTGTGAGAAGTGAGGAGTGACCTCTCAAAGCTGTACTACTGTGACAGTACAACATACCATTTGTCTGCAAACTGACTACCTTCATTGAGTACTCTACATTGAGTATCTTCACCAAATGTATAAATACAAGCACAAATATTTCTTGAGAAAGGGCTTATGGGATGCTTTGTACAACAACAACAACAAAAAAATCCATCATCAACCAGGGAGAACCACGAAACCAAATTCCAGGAAAAACAGACTCAAACTAAATTAAACAGGAATTGGGTCTCTTTTAGATACTAAAGTTATAAGGCAATCATTATTTTAGGACTATAACATATATACCCATATACATCTAAGAAGAGATTGTAAGTGTGTATATGGGTCTGCATGTATCCATGTGTACATATATATAGTATTATGTATTTTAAGACACCAATGTAGGTCCATGGAAGATGCTTTCTCTTGCCCACCTTTCCTCTATTTTCCACATTTTTAAATAGGGAAAAGGGCATATATATTTTGAAAACATAGCAAGGAAAGACCACCACACTCATCACACCAGCAAACACTTAAGATAATGATTATGCCAGGATCTTAACTGTATTTTTAAAAAGAATAATCAAACACCAATTTTATGTTAATTGTGAAAGCTAAAAACCATTTAAAAATGATTCACATTTACTGAACATCAAAAATCAATAAACATATAAAGTGAATGTTCTGTTAAATTCCAGTGAATTACAAAGATAAATTGTATAACAACTTCAAAAGTGAAAATGTTCACTCTAGGTATGATTAACATGACATGCAAACTGAAAGACAATTTGGAATTCTATGTGACCTGGTAAGTAACCTGATATTTCATATATTACCTCATCTAAAAAACAAACAAACAAACAAAAACAAAAAAAGTATGAGCTATACTTTAAACTACGTAATGATGGTAAAATTATACAAGTTTGGGTAGCCAGAATTCTTTATTTTTATAAGCTGTTCTAGAATAAAGCAATCATATTAAAAATAAAGACATGTCTACGACTTTGCTACCCTAGAGCCTGCTCTGTAAGGTTTGCCCCTTACAGCCCCTTACCTGACACAGAGACTGCGTGTGTCCGCACGCCTTGCTTTTCACTGTTGGCCAACCTGCAACACACAGGAGGAAAGCTGTGAGCTCTGTGATTTTCCCAGGACCAAACTATTTAGCCTCACCATGCTGGGACTGGATTAGGAGGAGGATACCATTTCCCAAGAAGACAAAAATTTTAATTAATTAATCTACCGTATATACTCGAGTATAAGCTGAGTTTTTTCCGGCACAAAATTTGTGCCGAGTTTGGGTTTTTCGGCACAAATTTTGTGCCAGAAAAAACTCGGCTTATACTCAAGTATATACGGTATTTATTTGGGAGACAGAATCTTGCTCTGTTGTCCAGGCTTCAGTGCTATGGCCTCAGCCTAGCTCACAGAAACCTCAAACTCCCGGGGTTCAAGCATCTTCCTGCCTGAGCCTCCTGAATAGCTGGGCCTACAGGTATGTACCACCATACCCGGCTAATTTTTCTATTTTTTAGGAGAGACAGGGTCTCATTCTTGCTCAGGCTGGTCTTGAACTCCTGATCTCAAGTGATCCTCCCAACTGGGCCTCCTAGAACACCAGGATTACAGGTGAGAGCTACTATGCCCAGGTAGGAAGACAAAATTTTAGATGAGCTATTTTCAAAAGTTAGCTTCTACTTAATGCACTTAAAATAGTCAACCTGCTTTAATGCTTCTCAGGTCAGAAATTAAAATAGACAACTGAAGGAATGTTAAACTGCTGAGAAAGCCTTATTGGCAGTGACTTAAAACATTGTGACATCATTTAATGCGTTGTGCAGGTTAAATAAAATTTAAATTGAAATGTGGCTAGACTGTAAAGGACTGTGCAAGAGTGATGGAGGAAAAAACCCCCACACATGAAACTGAATTTTGCTCTCAAAAATGATTTGAAATACTATAATATGACTAGTACTTCTTATATTTATGGCGTGTAAAAAAATCAGAAAGTACATTTATATTATTTATAGACTGAAAAAAGGTACTCTTAATGCATCTGGTTATTTGCTTCATGAAATGGCTTAAGAATACTAGTGTTTTACATCTTTATGCATATAAGTAATGTTTTGGACAAAAGTGAAAAAAATGAAAGTACAGTCGGTTTAAATTTTTGGAGAGCACAAGACAAAAGGAACCCCAGAGTCTTTGTTTTGAGACAGAGTCTTATTGTCACCCCCGATAGAGTGCCATGGTGTCACAGCTCATAGCAACCTCAAACTCTTAGGCTTAAGCCAGGCATCCTCAAACTTTTTAAACAGGGGGCCAGTTCACTGTCCCTCAGACCATTGGAGGGCCGGACTATAGTTAAAAAAAAAAACAACTATGAACAAATTCCTATGCACACTGCACATATCTTATTTTGAAATAAAAAAACAAAAGAAGAACAAATACAATCACACTGCCTCATGTGGCCCGTGGGCTGCAGTTTGAGGACCCCTGGCTTAAGCGATTCTCTTGCCTCAGCCTCCCAAGTAGCTGGGACAACACCTGGCTATCTTTTGTTGCAGTTGTCATTGTTGTTTAACTGGCCCGGGCGGGTTCAAATCCTCCGGCCTCGCTGTATGTGCTTTGTTGTCCAGGCTGGACTTCAACTCCTGGATTCAAGCAATCCTCCTGTCTCAGCCACCATGCCTGTCTTTGATCCCTGTATGTTTTTAATCCCTAAAATCATTCCTAAGTTCCCACAACTAAAGACATTCTAAATAAGCATTATTTCCTGGTCTGATATGGACACGAATAATCCTCTACCAGACACCTTGACAATGACATGGCCCAAAGTCAGAAGGTGCCCACACATCCTCCCCCATCCACACAGCCACATGCTCTGGTCATGTGCAGACCTTGCCTACCAGTGAGCTTACCATCCAGTGGAGAGTGTGAACAAGTAAAAAGGCCATTTTTAGAGGTGTGGTATGTACTAAGCAAAAGGTATTTCAGGAAAATACAGTAGGCTCTCCTAGCCTGGGGGCAGGGCACGGAGTAACAGGTAGTTTCCAGAGTCAGTGATGTAGGATGAGATCCAGAAGGTGAGTGTGGCTTAGCAAGGAAAGGAGCTGAGGGAAAGAGAGGGTCATATGGGAGTTAGAATACTGCCAAAAGCCTGCAGGGAAAGGAAAGGAAGTCTGCACCAGTAACTGAAAAAGTTCATAGCTGCGGAAAAAGAGAGCATAAGAAATGGCAAAACCCAAGGCTAGAGGAGTTAGCAGGGAACAATCACACAGGTTCCTGCCAGCTAGGTTAAGAATGTTAGAATATATCCTAAGAACAATAGCAAGCCACATGAGAGTTTTAATTAGTTCCCTAACGTTAATTAGTACCGTAGAGAATGGAGAGGATGATCAGCAAAACTGGACAGAGGACAACTTGGTAGGAGGCATGCAGAGAAGAGTTATTTAACATAGCAGGCCTCAGATCGCCTGTGTGTACATGGCTGGCCCTTGGCTGGTGTCAGGAAACTTGAATTTTAGGATAGTTCCCACTGTCCCCTAACTGATAAGCAAGGTATGCTGTACCTAAACTGTTTGCACAAACAACATGGTCTGTACTGAACTCCGGCTTTCCTTCTGGGAGTCTAGAACCGGGGTATATGGGAGTCTAGAACTGGGGTACATGAGAGGCAGAGGGTGCGTATGCAACCAGCCCCCAGTAAGACCCCTGGGCACCAAGACTCTAATGAAGTAGCTTGGTAGGCAGCATTTCACACATGTCGTCACAACTCACTGCTGGGGAATTAAGTGTCATGTGCAACTCCACTGGACTTCACCCAAGAGCCTTTGCCGTTTGCTGCATAAACCATAGCTATGCTGAGTCCTGTGAGTTCCAGGATCACCGAACGTGACTGTGATATGCAGAACTTCCAACAACAGTAGTCTAGCAGAGTAGCCAAAATAGCTACATGGGAGGGATGGAGGGAAGGTGGGAAAGTAGCTTGACCTATTTAGGATGTGGAACGGAGGAACTGGTGATGGCCTAGAGAGGGAGAGGGACAGAACAAAGCACAGGCCCAGGCTTTACCCCTTTCCCTTACTGGTCTCTAATGCTCTCCATTTCCTTTTGGTACCTTGGAATTCTGTGCAGTTCTCTCTGCAAGCACTTACCACACATGCATAACTATTTATCTGTACATCTGAATGTCTAGATTTTACTTTTCCTATTTTGGTCCCCAGATCCTAGGACATGAACTAAGAATATAGAATTATATAAGTTCTCTTCGTATTATGTGTACTAATCAATTCCTTTAATTTTATTATCATATTTAGAATGAAATTTATTTTTTATTTATTTTTTTACTAGTATAAAATTTAAAACATAAAAAAGTAAAAAAATTAATTTTCTTATTTACAAAATAGCCAGAATGATGTTTCAGGTTCTGTTTTTAAGAGATGGGTTCTGGCTATGTGATCCAGGGGTGGAATTCAAACCCCTACATGTTTAAGAGATCCTCTTTCTGTTGTTGTTGCGAAAGTCTCTCCTTGTTGCCTTTCGGTAGAGTGCTGTGGCATCACAGCTCACGGCAACCTCAAACTCTTGGGCTCAAGTGATCCTCTTGCTTCTGCCTCATAAGTAGTTGGAACTACAGGTGCCCACCACAATGTCTACCCATTTTTTTTTTTTTTTTTTTTTTAAGAGATGGAGGTCTCACTCTTGCTCAGGCTGGTCTCAAACTTGTGAGCTCAGGCAGTCTAGGATTACAAGCATGAGCCAGTGCACCTGGCCTTAAGTAATCCTGTTGTTTCAGCCTCCTGAGTAGCCAGGACTATAGACATGTACCACTATGCCTGGCTCTATTTTCAGGTTCTTATGAAGATTAGCAATATAAAGCAAATGTTTAACAACAAAGCCTCCGAAATTATACTGTCAATTATTCTTTAGTTCTCTTACTGAACATAAGGGGGAAATTAGTTTCAAACTTACTGATTAAACATAAGTACCTAATATAATTTACAACTGATTAGATTGTTTTCTAGTTCCCCAATCGTATGTACAAAAATTTAATTTTTCAGGAAAACAATAAAGCATAGTGATTTCCTTAAAGTTTATAACAAAGCTTAATGACAATAAATACAAAGCAGCACTTACTTTGGTATTGATGGTAGAGCCCGTTCACCTTCTGGGGGGAGAAAAGGAAAGAGAAATACGAGGTTCTTACTGCTTTTGAAAGGTTTTTGCACAGGAAGCAGAGAGTAAGTATGAGTCCTATTCCAGTATTCTGGCAAATAACCTTTTAGAGAAAATCATCAAACTACCTTAGGTTTTCATGATTTTCTTTTAAACACTCCTAACATACATAAATTGACTGTTAGGTACAAATTGTTTAAAAGGGACTGCCTAATCATAATAAAGCACTAAGATAAGATGGTAAAAGATCTCCTTCCCAGGAGCCTAAAAGATGAAGGATTTCTTAAGATCAAAGTCAACATTCCTTGCAAAGGACTGAACATTTACAGTTTGATAAAAATGCTCACTAATTAACACCACAGCACAGAGAAAGACAAGGAAAACAACGCTCTGGGTGTGCAGCTGCTGACAGAGGCCAAGGCCCCCCACAGGCTCTGGAGGGAGTTACCTGAGGGAGTCCTGCACATGGGTGGCTGCGAAGTGTGCCTGGCAGCCAAACCAAGTGCGCCTGGCAGCCAAACCGATAGTGCTCAGAGGGGTTCCTCCAAGTACAAGAGCTCAGCTCCCTCCCCACCGCATAACTGGCTCATATTGGCCCAGTGACAGTGGGGCTTGAGACTCTTTTCAGCGGTTGAGGGAGAAGCTCACACTCTCCATGTGAACCCTTCTGTGAACCAGGAAGCTTGGAGCCTTACCTGGTTTAAACACCTAAATATGAACTAATCTAATTGCTCTCTAACTGATCTTCTCATCCATTTCTGAGCTAACTTGTACCAGAATAATCTTTCCAAATTACAAATCCACCCAGTCATTCTCCTATATAAAATCTTAGTGTTTCTCAGCAGCTTTTAGGGTGAAACTTAAATACCTTGGCTTGGCTTACAAAGCACTGTTTCATTCCTGTCAGCACACAAACACTGCTCTCGTTCCCCATTTTGTTTTGTGGGAAAGTGCCCATCTACAACCCACTGCTCTACTGCCCCTGAGCAGTTCCTTGGTGACACCATGGGGTTAGTCACACCTGCTGGCTACTGTTCACTCCAATCAGTTCTTCACTCCAGTCACAGCACGGAAATTACCCTCCAATGACACCCATCTTGCTAACTACAGTGGTTCACTTACAGGTAGCACAGCAAACCACTCTGCCTTTCAGGACTTTACACTGTAACTCAACTCTCTTGTTTTTCCCCTCCCTCACAGACACCTCTTCCAGTCTTTGCTGGTTTCTCTGCATCTTTCCGCCCAAAGGCATCAGACAAATCCCTGCTCACTCCTGGTCTCTCTTTCCTCACTCACTCCCTTCAGAACCTTGCTCAGTCTCACAGCTTCAGGCACACTGGGCAGTTCCCAAGATGCACCTCCAGCCTGACCTCCCCTGACCTGAACTGTACCCACCTGCCTGCCTGAGCCCACCCTCTGGATGTTTTAAAAGCTCCCAGGACTTCCTGGCTCTCAGAACTGAGCCTTGGTGGGGACAGCTGCACACTTTCCATTGTTCAGGTGAACCAGGGGTCACTACAAGGCCTTTGCTCCCGACGCCACATCCATTGTAGCAAATGGTGGGTTTTACCTTCAAACTGTACCCAAAGTTCTCTTACTTGTCACTGCCTTCTTATCCCGTCACCCTCCCCAGCCCCCCAGTCAAACACCTTTTAATACACTTCAGGATAACATCCTTTGCTTCATCTGTACCCAGGCTAACCTACCATGGTCTGTTCTCAGCATAGCAGCTAAATACTTCTAGACCTGTGGTCCCTGAACCCTGGGGCCCTGGGCTGGTACCAGTCCACAGCCTGTTAGGAACCTGGCCACAAACTACCCGAGCTCCTCCTCCTGCCCCATCCATCTACCCTACAACCCGCCACCCTGCAGGCTGTCCTTTACCCGCTTCACTGTGCACAGAACTCTGCTTACTTGAACACGCACCAGACAGCACTTCAGGATTCTTTCCTCTACCATCATCCCAGTCACTGGGGTAAGTACTGGAAGGATCTGGGCAATAATGACAAAACCCAGGTGCAGAGACACCAACTGGCACAGTGACATTTGCTTCATGGTTACTGCTTGGGACCCACCTAACAACCCATCAGAGTAGGTATCATTCTTTACAGATGAGGAACCTCAGAGTCCAAGGTTAACACAATGTGTCAAGACCACACACACTAGTCGCAGCAGGAGGAACAAAAATAACATAATTAAAACCTTCTAACATCAAACGTGCCAGGTTCAGTACCAAACCTTTATATATAATAAGTCCTTTATTGTCCCAACACCACAGAACACAGGTACTGCTTTTTCTGTTTTATAGAGGATAGGACTGAAGCATAGAAAAGGTACGTAATTTATAGATGGTAGCACAGAGAACTTGTGATTTGAATTTACAAGCCGATATAATTCTAAAGCCCAGTCTTTTCTTGCTTCATGCTAAGCTATTATACTGCTGGGAATATTTCCATTTAATTATTCCAGAAATCCAAATCCTCAAAAACATCCCCTGATATATGCTTACAAAAACTCCACATCAGTTTTGAAGCGATACAGCTATGTTTCTAAGATATTTATTCTTTCTAATCTACTTTTTCTTTGAGCTTTACTGTTTATATATTCATTCTAATTTTTTCTTTTTACAACATGATTTAAAATTTATTTTTGTTCTTCAAATGCTTTAAGCTTTTGAGACATATAAAAAAATAGAAGGGATAATTTATTTAATGTGAGTTATAAGAGGTCTTTTTTTAAAAACCCAGAAAATAAACTGAAAAGTTTATATTAAAATACTAATAGCAATTTACTTGGGAGCTAAAACCAAAATACAGAAGTTTTATTTGGCTCTATTCAAACACAGCTGTTGGTCTCTGAAAGTGTGAACTGGATACTGCTATCCTTACGAAAGCAAGAACTCAGAGTATACTACGCTGAATTACTTATTTGGTCTGTCCATTTACAGAACTACCTAAAAGGAGGATAACAGGCTGCTGGGTTGAGCTCAGCTAACTGTTCACTAGAAATGCAATCGGACACATTCACAGGGAGACAGAACCTCACCTTTCTGGGGCCTGATGATGAAAGACTGGGAGGCTCCATTCACCAGGCGGCAGTATCCATCGATCAGGTCAGCCATATTCTCTGCAATGGTTAGGGATGGTGCCGTCACTGTCAGAGGCTAATCAGGAAAAGACCAAGAAAGAGACATTGTTGTTCTTCCCAGTAAGCAAAGGGACAGCTGTGCTGTGACATCAGATTTCTCTATAATCTTGAAAACAGAGGAGAGTGGGAGTGAAACAAGATTTGTCATAGGATTGGAGTGAAAAAGGAAGCTCGATATTTAAGAACATTATTTTTAGAATCTATGACAGAAGGCAAACCCAGATGAAAATAGAAAAACCACTTTCTAGAACAAAAGGAGGTTAAAAAAAAATTTTTTTTCCTTCGCAGTGTCTGGCTCCTCTGGCATGCTCTAATTAAGGGAGGTGTTTAGACAGTAAATTAAAGTATGACTTGTTTAGAAACTAGGCTAATGTGAAGTTTTTGGTTTTTTTGTTTGGAGTCAGTCTCATTTCTGTCGCCCTCAGAAAAGTGCCATGTCATCACAGCTCACAGCAACCTCCAGCTCTTGGGCTTAGACAATTCTCTTGCCTCAGCCTCCCAAGTAGCTGGGACTACAGGTGCCCGTCATAACGCCCAGCTGCTTTTTTTTGTTTTTGCCATTTGGCGGGGGCTGGGTTCGAACCCACCACCCTTGGTATATGAGGCTGGAGCCCTACTCACTGAGCCACAGATGCTGCCCCTAATGTGAAGTTTGTACTCACTATCCATTCTAATTTTTTTAGTGTTACAGAAAATTCGCACAATTTAATTATTTTTAGAACACATAGCATTTCTAAGTCCAAAGGCTTAGAAATCATTTTGATATAAAGTATCTTGTTCAATATTGATCAACTTCCTAAAGATCTATCTCCAAGTGTTATCAAGGAGAACATAAAAGCTGTATTTTATTTTCAAATGTAGATGCATCCGAATTCATATAGTTATTCATATTTTTTTTCTAAATGAACTTCTCTTACTTGCATTATCCTAAATATTATTTGAGGGGTAAAAAGAGAGTTTTGAAATGATGCCACAATGTTGCCACAAAGATATTTGCAGAAAACTTCAATTTGCAACAGATTTTTGACGTTACATGGTAATATTTGTTTGATCACGAGTTAAAAGACTTTCTAGAGCAGCAGTTCTAACAACCTGTGGGGTGTGACCCACAGGAAACATATTAAAGGGCTGTGGCATTAGAAGGTTGAGAACCACTGCCCTAGAGCCTCAGATGTTACCAACCTCAAAGAATCACAGGGCAGAACACTGAAGAGTCTGCCTAAATGAGGGCATTGAAAATAAACTCAGACAGAGAAGTGGCTGACACAGGCCAAAGAATCCTAGTATGCTGACCTGGAACAGAGACATTCTCAAAGATATATGTTATATAAAAAAACAAAACAAAACCGTGTCACCAGACTATTCAGATTCTTTCATATGTGAATATACTGTATCTTTCAGAAAAGATATTATGCAAACGTGCCAAATGGTCACTTCTTCTTTTTTTTTTTTTTAATTATTTTTTTTTATACAGAGTTTAACTTTTATTCCACGGTGCTCCGAGAAGATGCAAGGAATAATTTCTATTCCTTTAAATTTACTGAGGTTACACTTCTGACTTAACATGTGATCAATTTTGGAGTATGTTCAATGGGCTGATAAGAAGTATGTGTATTCAGTTTTGTTAGGATGAAATGTTCTGTACATGTCTCCTAAATCTAAATGTTGGATGGTTAGGTTTAAATCTAAAATTTCTTTGCTCAGTTTCTTATTGGAAGATCTATCCAACACTGAAAAAAGTGTTGAAATCTCAGACTATTATGGAGCTGAAGGATATCAAGTTGCTCATGTCTATTAGAGTTTCTGTCATAAATTCAGGTGCATTGTGATTGGGTGAATAAATATTAATAATTGAAATCTCATCATATTGAGTATTACCCTTAACACACATGAAGTGACCATTATTATTATTTTTTTTTATGATTAAATCATAGCTGTGTACAATAATGTGATCATGGGGCACCATACACTGGTTTTATAAACAGTTTGACACATTTTCATCACACTGGTTAACATAGCCTTCCTGGCATTTTCTTAGTTATTATATTAAGACTATTATATTCTACATTTACTAAGTTTCACACGTACCCTTGTAAGATGCACCGCAGGTGTGATCCCACCAATCACCCTCCCTCTGCCCATCCTCCCCCCTCCCTCCGCTCCCTCGACCCCTTCCCCACATTCTTAGGTTATAACTGGGTTATAGCTTTCCTATGAAGGCCCTAAATTGGTTTCATTGGATACTTTTTCTTCCATTCTTGAGATACATTACTAAAAAGAATATGTTCCAGCTCCATCCATGTAAACATCAAAGAGGTAAAGTCTTCATTTTTCTTTAAGGCTGCATACTATTCCATAGTGTACATATACCACAATTTATTAATCCATTAATGGATCAATGGGCACTTGGGCTTTTTCCATGAATTGGCAATTATGAATTGGGCTGCAATAAACATTCTGATACAAATATCTTTGTTACAATGTGATTTTTGGTCTTCTGGGTATACACCTAGTAGAGGAATTATAGGATTGAATGGCAGATCTATTTTTAGATCTCTAAGTGTTCTCCAAACATCTTTCCACAAGGAATGTATTAATTTGCATTCC
>CAUYPK010146000.1:0-10335 GCA_963574355.1 Loris lydekkerianus
TGTGGCCTGAGAAACTGGGGCCCTGTTTGGTGTGGTGGGGCTAAGTGTTTCTGTCTTATTTTCAGCTGGTCTCTGTTTGACCCTAGTGAAACAGTTACTCTGGGTTGAAGTCTCAGCTGTGGAGAAATACCAGCAATTAAGTCACCCTGTTCCCCCACAGGCAACAATTGGAAAAAGAAAATCAAACCTTCCTACAACCACACACCCAGGGCACCACCTGAATAGTCCTCAGGTGATTGGCTCAGTTCAAAAGGTCCAAATCAATTGTCTCAGTCAGGACCTGTCTCAGGTTGGAGAGTTTAAAAGGTCTCTGGCAACTGGATTGCAGGGGTCTGGGGACTACTCTGATATGGCTTGCTCTGGTGCTCCTTGAAGTCAGGAGGACCCACCCAGCAAATAGATGAGGCTTGGAAGGTTGATGCCTCCTTCCCCACCTTGCTCCTCTGTCACACCCAGTCAGTGATAGCCCAGCAGTTGCCTGTAGTGAACAGATACTCCAGGGGTTTGCACCTGCCTGAATCACAAGGAAATCTATTTCTGCTCAGCCAGGCCGCTGCACTCTGCCTCTATCTAGCAGGGAGAGGTGAGTCCTGACAACCTCAGGCGCTTGATGGAGGCTGGGGGGTGTTCACTCAGTTCCAGCCCCACCCCTGATTGCTGTTACTGACAGAACAGAACAGAACAGAACAGAACAGAACAGAACAGAACAGAACAGAACAACTTTGCAGGAATTTGTTTCTGTCCCTGCTAAATTCCCCTGCAGAAGTGAAACTGTTTTGAGTTCCCAGAGCCTGCACCTCAGGCCCTGTCTTTGCTCCTGCAGGTTTGTATTCAGTTACCTGTCAGTTCTAGCCTCCTGTCTTCCTTTGTCTATAGGCTGACAATCCCCTGAGGGTTGGGTGCATCTTAGGCTCAGTAAAGCGGTTCTCTGGCTCAACCCCACCCTGGGAACTTCCCGGCTCTGTATGTGCGTTTCTAGTCCCCGTGCTCCACCCAGGCGGGTACCACCTCAGGCAAACCCTTTACTAATGGGGCCTGTGTTTCCATCCCAGATCTGTTCTGTGGTGGTTGCCACCTGAGTAGATGTCCGGCCTCCTCTGGTTGCCCAAGGAGACAGGGGGTGTGGCCTCAGAATATCCAGGAGTGAGCGCTATTTTTACCAAAAGACAGCTGTTGCTCTGCACCTAGGGGCACCGCTGCTCCAGTGTGGTTCCCTCTCAGCCGACCATCCTCTCCTCACTTCCATGCCATAGAGTCAGCACTGACCACCTGCAGTTTACGCCCTGTCCATACCCCTCAAGAAATCACCCAAGAATCTGGACTCCTGGGGGACGGCCTCCAGACTTCAGAGTGAGAGTGGAGGAGAGTGCTGGGAGCTCAGAGTTGCAGGTAGAGAATATATACAGTTTTATACCTGGCAGGAGAGCACCATGGCACCCCAGTAGGGGAGATAGGTCCAGTTTTTAGAGGATCTTTCCCATGGAGTGTAGTCAAGGACCTTTGAACTCTGCTCGTTTGTTTGTGGGGCACTCCAAGCCATTCTTATGGGGGTGGGGGCTCCCGTACACTTGGTGATGGATTTTGTACCTTTTGTTTGTATCCTTGGGGTCGCAGCTCACCTCAGGTGGGTTGATGTGCGTTCTTCAACCTTCTCTCTTGCTGCAGCTCTAATCCACCAGGTTACTTGCTAAATTTCTGTCCTTTAACTCTCCTTCTGGACAGGAGCCTCTGTGGAAAGCTGGCTTCAGTCAGCTATCTTGTCTCTTCCCCCATAAGTATTGCAAAAGGGCTAGAAGATGGGTTTTCCAATTCTCAGGAATAAATGTCCTTATATACAATTTAGGTCCATGACACCAGGAAGGCAAATGGAAAGTACACAGGGAGGGAGATGAACTGTGGCAAAGCCTTTGTCATATGATAGTGACTGGCTGCCGTGCCACTGCCACTGCAGCTGCTTCTGCCTCTGAGTCCTTGGGGCTGCAGCCCAGTGACTCCCAAGTGAGTAGGAAAACAGAAAGTGCAGGAGAATTTCCTTCCTTTTCTAAAGATGAAGTATCATTGCATGTCTTTCCACATCTTGTTTATCCATTCATTCACTGATGGACAACTGGGTCCATCTTCCACCTTTGGGCTATTGTTAACAATGAAGCTCTGAACACGTGTGTGTCAGTATCTTTAATTCTTTCTGAAATAAACAGTCATCTCAGAATGAGTAGGTGAATGAATGGATGGATGCATGGATAGACAATGGATGGACGGATGGTGGACAGATGGATGGATAAACAATAGACAGATGAATAAATAAATGAAAAGCACTTCAAATTGAGAATTAGGATAGGTGTCTTCTGTCCTAGCTAGACATTTTCTTTTTTCCTTTTTTTTTGAGACAGTCTCACTGTCACCCTAGGTAGAGTGCTGTGACATCACAGCTCACAGCAACCTCCGACTCCAGGTCTTAAGCAATTCTCTTCCCTCAGCCTCCCAAGTAGCTGAGACTACAGGCATCCGTCACAACACCTGGCTATTTTTTGGTTGTAGTTGTCATTGTGTTTGGCAGGCCTGGGCTACATTCAAACCTGCCAGCTCCAGTGTATGTGGCTGGCGCCTTAGCCGCTTGAGCTACAAGCGCTGAGCCTCTTTTTCTTTCTTTCTTTCTTTTTTTTTTTTTTTTTTTTTGAGACAGGATCTCACTCTGCTACCCCAGGTAGAGTGCAGTGTCATTATCATAGCTCACAGCAACCTCAAACTCCTAGGTTCAAGTGATCTTCCCACCTCAGCCTCCCAACAAGCTGGGACTACAGTTGCCCACCACCATGCTTGTATAATTTTTCCTATTTTTTGTAGAGACAGGGTCTTCCTCTTCTTGCTCAGGCTGGTTCCAAACTCCTGACCTCAAGAAATTC
Source organism: Loris lydekkerianus (assembly GCA_963574355.1). NCBI lineage: Eukaryota > Metazoa > Chordata > Mammalia > Primates > Lorisidae > Loris > Loris lydekkerianus. Next base: position 2,904 of record CAUYPK010146000.1, read on the forward strand.
TCTCGGGCAGCTCCTGTGGCTCAAAGGAATAGGGCGCCAGTCCCATTTGCCTGAGGTGGTGGGTTCAAACCCAGCCCGAGCAAAAACTGTAAAAAAAAAAAAAAAAAAAAAAAAAAGGAAGAAGAAGTCTGTTTAGGCAGCGCCTGTGGCTCAAAGGAGTAGGGCACCAGTCCCATATGTCAGATGTGGTGGGTTCAAACCCAACCCCAGCCAAAAAAAAAGAAAGAAAGAAATTCTCAGTAATAAAAAAATAAAATAAAATAAAATAAAAATCTTCTCCCTTCAGCCTATTAGGATTACAGGTGTGAGGCACCACACCCAGCCTGAACACTTTCCACCTGGGTGACACACCAGGCATCAGACATACTGTGAGGTAACAGTGATTCCATTTTAACAATAGCAATAGTATTGAGCTAAAGAGAGTTTCAAAATATTTATAAAGATGAGTAACTCTGTGCTAATTCATGATATGGTTGGTATGTGTCAGTAAAAGGATTATGTTACTAAGGTTTAAAGTGTTGCTAATTCAGGAGAACAGGTATTCCTGGGGTTTCCCAGGGTGATGAGCCTGGGAAAGAAGGGAGTGACTCCAGTTGGATAAAACCAGATTCAGTATCAAATACAGAATGACCTGAACATCAATCAGAACAGCAATGTCAAAACAGGATCAATAAAGAGACAGGAACTTCAGCCTCAGAGGATACTAGCAGTGAATGTGTCCAAATGCCAAAGAAGCTTGTACAAATGACAAGAGTGCAAAGAGGGGAGATTCTGAGGATACTGAGCTCTGCTCCAAACTGGGATTTGCTCAAGCACAGTCACCCTAAGAAAAGGGAAAACTACTTAGTTAGTTCATACAAAAGGAAATACAGATGGCATGCAAATATATTAAAAGACACCAAATCACTCTCTGATAAGACAAATGCAAATTAAATAGTATCTACAGTGAGATACTACTTTTTAACTTATCAGACAGGAAAATAATATGAACAAATTTGTGACACATTGTGCGGTAAGAGGAAACAGGTACTCTCACACATCCCTGCTGGAAGCATCAGTTGGTACCACCCCAAACAATAATTCAGTAATCTATCAAAATTGCATCAAGAGAAGAAGATAAGACACAATCTGACTTCCGAAAGATGTATCTTAGGAAAGACTATTACCCCAAATATACAGAGAACTCTTAAAACTCAACAGTAAGAGGGGCAGGGCCTGTGGCTCAGTGGGTAGGGCACCAGCTCCATATACTGAGGATTCAAACCCAGCCCCGGCCAAACTGCAACAAAAAATAGCCAGGTATTGTGGTGGGCACCTGTAGTCCCAGCTACTTGGGAGGCTGAGGCAAGAGAATCACCTAAGCCCAGGAGTTGGAGGTTGCTGTGAGCTGTGTGATGCCACGGCACTCTACCCAGGGCGATAAAGTGAGACTCTGTCTCTACAAAAAAAAAGAAAAAAACTCAAGTAAGAAAGTTAACAACCTAATTTTAAAAACTCAGTAAGAAAGTTAACAACCTAATTTTAAAAATGAGCAAAAGACCTTAAGAGACACCTCACTAAAGAAGATATATAGACAACACATAAGCATATGAAAAGAGACTCAACATCATGCCATTAGGGAATTGCAAATTGGAACAATAAGACACCATTACAAATCTATTGAAATAGCCAAAATCAGGCCAGGCATGGTGGCTCATGCCTGTAATCCTAGCACTCTGGGAGGCTGAAGGTGGGTGGATTGCCTGTGTTCACAGGTTCGAGACCAGCCTGAGCCAGAGCAAGACCCCATCTCTAAAAAACAGCTGGGCCTTGTGGCCAGAGCCTGTAGTCCAAGCTACTTGGGAGGCTGAAGCAAGAGAATCGTTTAAGCCCAAGAGTTTGAGGTTACTGTGAGCTCTGACACCATGGTACTCTACCGAGGATGACAAAGTGAGACTCTGTCTCAAAAAAAAAGTAAAAAGGAAAGAAAGGAAAAGAAATGATCAAAATGAAAACCATGAACCACACCAAATGGGCCCATTGTGTGTTCTCACCAGCAGTGAATGGAAGTCTCTGTTGCTCTTTGCCTCTGAAGAGGCCGCATTGAATGAAAGTGTGGTAGTTTCTTACAAAGATAAACATAGTCTTATCCCATAATCCAGCAATCATGCTCCTCAGTGTATACCCAAATGAGTTAAAACATGTCCACACACACACAAAAGCTTGCACATAGAAGTTTATACCAGCTTTATTGCCAAAACTTAGAAGCAATCAAGTGGTCTTTCAGTAGATGAACAGATAGATATACTGTGGTACATCCATTCAATGGAATATTATTCAGCACTAAAAAGAAATGAGCTATCAAGTCATAAAAAAAATTAGAAAACTCTTAAATACATGTTACTAGGTGAAAAATAAAAAGCACTGTCAAAGGGGTACACGTTATATGATTCCAAATACAGGGTGTCTATAAACTTCATGTGCAATTTAAAATAGTTGTCTATTTTCTAAATGCACATGAACTTTATGTGGACACCCTATATATGGCCTTCTGGAAAATATAAAACTATGGAGACAATAAAACGATCCGTAGTTGCCAAGGGCTAAAGGGGCTGAAAGGATGACTATTAGAACACAGAAGATTTGGGGGGGAGTAAAAATGCATACTGTATGATACCATACTGACAGACTCATTTCATCATAGATTTGTCCAAACCCATAGAAGGTACAACACCAGGAGCAAACTCTAATGTAAACTGTGGACTTTGGGTGATCATGAAGTGCCAGTGTAGGTTTACAGCTTGTAGCAAATGCACTGCTGGGATGTGGAACCTTGATAGTGAGGGAGGCTGGGCAAGGGGAGCATAGAAGTATATGAGAACTCTCTTTACTTTACATTCACTTTTGCTTGACTTTGCTCTGAACCTAAAACTGCTCTAAAAAAAAGGCCGTTTTTTAAAAAATTATACATGCATATATCCTTTGATCCAACTATCTTACTGCTAAGAATTTGTACTACAGATAAACTCGCATAAGAGTAAAATGACCTATGCCCAAAGTTATTTATTGCAGCACTATTTGTAATTGAAAAAGATTAGAAACAACATAAAAATCAATCCATACAGCACTGGTAAAAGATACCAGTGTCCATAAAGTTCATGTACAATTTAAAATTGTTGCACACAAACTCTATGAACTCCCTGTCTGATGGTATACCCATTTAATGGAAAAATACTGTTTAGGTAGTTTAAAAAAAAAAAAAAAGAAAGAAAGAAAGTTCTTGTGTATCAATATGAATTGATCTCAAAGATACTTTGTTGGGTTCAGAAAACAAAGTGTGCCAATTTTTGAACCATGTGACTGTATTATTTACTAGATCAATAGACGGTAGGGTCTCGGCACCCGTAGCATAGTGGTTATGGCGCCAGCCACATACACCAAAGTTGGTGAGTTCGAACCCTGGGCCAGCTAAACAACAATGACAACTGCAACAAAAAATAGCCAGGTGTTGTGGTGGGTGCCTGTAGTCCCAGCTACTTGGGAGGCTGAGGCAAGAGAATCGCTTAAGCCCAAGAGTTTGAGGTTGCTGTCGCCATGGCACTCTACTGAGGGCGACATAGTGAGACTCTGTCTCAAAGAAAAAAAAAAATAGATGGTAGGGAGAATAGGTAGAAGAGGAAGAGAAAAATGAGACAACTCCAGGATCTGTGAATGTCCAAGCAGGAAAGGACCTCAGCCACCTTGTAATTCAACTTCACAATACAGTCACTGACTTCACAAATGTATTTTGGGTGACCCCTCTATGCCTAGCACTTCCAGGTGCTGTAGACCACAAGATACAAAGGTATAGGGGTAAACAATCTAATGGAGAAAACTTTTTAAGTTTATCAGTAAGAAACTGAGGCCTAGTGAAGGCAGTGGCCAAGATCACCTAGAGAAAGGGCTGAAATCCAGGTGTGAGGCTCCTGGATGGTTTTATTTCCTACTGGGGGCTTAAAGTACAGGGAAGGAAATGGACTTGACCATGAAATGTTTGTAAGCCTAGTGACAATTGAACCACAAAACTGGCTTCCTGGAAAGGTCTTTTCTCTCCCACAAGTGTGAATTTCTAATTGTCACAGATGCTGATGGCCAATGGCAGGATTTCTCATGGCTATTTTTATGTGTGTGTGTCTGTGTGTGTGTGTGAGAGAGAGAGAGAGAGAGTCTTAGTATGTCACCCTCGGTAGAGTGCTATGGTATCACAGCTCACAGCAACCTCAAACTCTTGGGGTTAAGTAATTCTCTTGCCTCAGCCTCCCAAGTAGCTGGGACTACAGGCGCCTGCCACAACACCCGGCTATTTCTTTGTTGTAGTTGTCCTTGTTGTTTAGCAGGCCTGGCCCAGGCCAGCCCGGGTGTAGGTGGCCAGCACCCTAACCTCGGAGCTACAGGTGCCGAGCCGCTCACAGCTATTTAACACTATCTTCATCTACCTGTAGAAAGTATTATTTAGGGGTCATTATAAGTAAATGTGGTTAGTACACACTCAAACCCCTTGATGGTTCATCTGTCCCTGCTGAGACAATGAAAATGGTTAAGACAAAGCAATAAAGCAGAGGCTCAATTAAAGAATGATCTGTTTGAGCAAAAGGGAAAAAATTAATCCACTATCAAGGGTCCCTGATCTCTGGGATTTTCTAAAGGTCTTAGGCAAACTCCTTAACAGGGTTTTTCCAAGTTTGGGAAATCTTACCAGTATGTGAGAAGAGACAAGAATGTCATTCTTGTTGCCTTGAATGCAAAAGTGCAACAATCAACAGCCTGGGCCTTAGCCTAACGTTTTAAGTTAACTTTGCTTCAGTGGAACCCTATACACACAAACACTTAGATAAACATTCCCACCAATATGGACCCACATAGATGTACACACAAATATCAACCCCAAAGCACAGGATAAAAGTCTGAGGTGAAAAGTAGACTTCCCGGGTGGCACCTGTGGCTCAGTGAGTAGGGCGCCAGCCCCATATACCGAGGGTGGCAGGTTCAAACCCAGCCCCAGCCAAACTGCAACAAAAAATAGCCGGGCGTTGTGGCAGTCACCTGTAGTCCCAGCTACTCGGGAGGCTGAGGCAAGAGAATCACCTAAGTCCAAGAGCTGGAGGTTGCTGTGAGCTGTGTCGCCATACACTCTACCAAGGGCAACAAAGTGAGACGGTCTCTAAAAAAAAAAAAAAAAGTAGACTTCCCATTTGATCCTCCAATCCCATTGCAAGGCTCTACTCAGAAGGAAAAAAATCATTTTACCATAAGGACATTTGCACTGGACTGTTCATCGCAGCTCAATTTACAATCGCCAAAATGTAGAAACAACCTAAATGCCCGCCAAGCCTGGAAATGGATTAACAGACTGTGGTATATGTACACCATGGAATACTACTCAGGCATAAAAAGATGGAGACTTTACATCAGTGGTTCTCAACCTTCCTAATGCCGTGACCTTTTAATACAGTTAAAAAGGTCTCAACCCCTAGGTTGAGAACCTCTGCTTTACATCTTTTGTATTAACCTGGATGGAGTTGAAACACATTTTTCTCAGTAAAGTATTACAATAAAAAAAAATTAAAAAGAAAAAAAAGTCTGAGGTGAAGAGCCATCCATTCCAAATTGGCTACACCTACAAAGAACCATTGTCATCAATCAAAATATGAAATCCTAAAATCTCTGTCATCAGAGTGATTCTGTCACACTGCAGGCGGGCTTGCTGATCAACTTTCCAGCTTCGGCTTCTTGGCTCTGCTGGGTATGACAAGGAATTGATCCTTGCTGAGACATCAGTTGCTGACGAGAGAGAGGAGATGGTTTGGAGTTGTGTTTGGAACAGAAGCCAAACTGAGATTGTTTTTTGTTTTTTTTTTTACATGAGCTTAGGCCATGAGCCCAACCACGGAGCCTCATTTTTTAACGGAAGGCCATTGCAAGGCCCATCTGCTGTGCCCTCCTCCTGGCTGTCATCATAGGTCCCAGTCATCCCTTGTTTTGACTCATCCTGAGTCTCTTGTTGCTCACCTCCTTGAAAAAGCACCTGGACTGGGAGAGCTTCCTTCAGTGCAAAGTATACTCCAAAGTCATTGTTCCATGTGAAAGGGCCGTGAGCGTTTGGGGCAAAGGCCTCTTTAAAGTACAACTGTTATTAATACTGTGATTACCCACACATGGCCCTGATATGAGAGAGCTGCTTGTCCCTTCTTGAGCATGGGAAATGCTAGTGTGCGGCCTTGAGGGCCAACTCCTTTAATACTTGACTCGGGTGTGTATCAGGTTTGGATTTCCACCATCTCCAAGAACAACAGCCTCTTCACACGTAAAAGGATTTAAAAGCATTCAGCCAAAACCCCTTATTCTACAGTGAGGAAATTGAGACCCAAAGAGTTAACAATGACTTGTCCAAAGTCATGACCTTTGCCCGGCACTCGTAGCACAGTAGGTATGGCACCAGCCACGTGCACCAAGGTTGGCGGGTCCAAACTCAGCCCGGGCCACCTAAACAACAATGACAACTGCAACAAAAAAATAGCCAGGTGTTGTGGCAGGCACCTGTAGTCCCAGCTACTTGGGAAGTTGAGGCAAGAGAATCACCTAAGCCCAAGAGTTTGAGGTTGCTGTGAGCTGTGACACCACAGCACTATACTGAGGGTGACAAAATGAGACTGTGTCTCAAAAAACAAAGAAAAAGACAAAGTTATGACCTTGTCTCTGAGCTCCAAATCCAGTCCTCTGCCATCGCCGGAAACATTATTTAAAACGAACTCCTAGAATTTCTTATAAAGCTTAACTTATATCTATCCCATGACCTAACAATTCCACTCCAAAGTGTTTACTCGGGAGAAATGAAAGCATATATTCACAAAAAGACAAGTACACAAATGTTCCCAGCAGTTTTATTCACAGAAGCTAGATACAACTCAAATGGCCATTAACAGCACAATGAATAAACAAATTGTGATGTATCTATTCAGTGGAATACTGCTCACCAATAAAAAGAAACGAACTGTAAGTGAATCTCATAGACGCTGAATTGAGAAAAGGGAGAGCACACATATAAGAATGCATACCATATTATTCCATTAATGTGCAGTTCGAAAACAGGCAAAACTGGCTCGGCACCCGTAGCTCAGTGCTTAGGGCGCCAGCCACATACATCAGGGCTGGTGGGTTCGAACCCGGCCCGGGCCTGCTAAACAACAATGACAACAACAACAAAAAAAATAGCTGGGCGTTGTGGCGGGCACCTGTAATCCCAGCTACTCAGGAGGCTGAGGCAAGAGAATCACTTAAGCCCAAGAGTTTGAGGTTGCTGTGAGCTGTGATGCCACAGCACTCTACCCAGGGTGACAGCTTGAGACTCTGTCTAAAAAAAAAAAAAAAAAAAAAAAGGAAAAGAGAAGAAAAAAGAAAAATTTTACCAAAAATA
>CAUYPK010146001.1:0-17576 GCA_963574355.1 Loris lydekkerianus
CAGACGTTGTGGTGGGCGTCTGTAATCCCAGCTACTGGGGAGGCAAGGGGACAGAGCATCGCCAGACGAAGAAGAAAATGAACAAAAAAGAAAGAGTACTTCAAATGAAGAAGAATGAACAAGCAAGCTGAAATTAAAAAAATAAATAAATAAATAAATAAAAGTTCTAATACCTCTAGCACTTCATGGGGAAAATGGGGCCCAGAGAGGTGAAGCTCTCTGTCCAACATTACTAAATCAGGACATTTTGGATGAAGATAGGGGTTTGATTTTTGTCCACTCAACTCCTGCTCTAGAAAACTAGGAACTATTGATCTGTCTCCTAGAAGCTGCTTCCAGGCCTGGCATGTAGAAGGTACAGGAAATGGCTGGGCAATAAATGAAGACTGTTCTGGTTAAGACCACAGCACTGACTTTCCAAGAACTAGAACTGAGCCTGAAGCTACTCAGGAGCAAAACTCTCCAGAGGGCAAGACCTCATGACCTTGGGGCCCTGCGCTTCACATCCTGAAGACAAAGTGGTTAGTCTTTTCCCACCTGGGCAAGAGGAAACGCTATCAAGTGCTTTCTCAGGGATTCAGTGAGGTCAGTGACATAGCCAAGAGAAATGTACTTGTTTGAATTGATGCTTATAGCCCATCCCTCTAAGGATAGAAGAGGCAAATTCCAGGATTTACTCCCGAGTTTGGAGGGAATCTGGGAATGTCTAGGGTCCATCCCAGTAAAGAGCACTGCGAAGGAGAAACGGCAAGCTGGAACTAAGAGACCAGGGGCTGGAGCATGTGTTCATTTCATTAGACCTGCCTCATCTCACCTGCTCAGGTTCAAGAGCACACATGTGCACATCTACATGTATATGCTCATTCTCTCACCTGTGGAGGGCTGTAACTGCTGACGGTGGGTGTGCTGGTATTGGCGCTTGAGCCAGGGATGCTGCTGTTCTTATTGTAGCTGCTGGCCCCTGGGGGGTTCCGAGCAGGGCTGTAGCTGGGTGGTGGTGGTGGCTGCTGGGGTGGTGGTTGTGGCGGCAGTGGTTGTTGTGGTGGCGGCTGTTGCTGGGGAGCCCTGTTGTAGCTGCCTCGGTTATTGGAGTTGTTGTTATCACGGTTATTGTTACCCCAGCGGTTCTGGCTATAGCCACCACCTCCACTGCGGTTGAAACCTACACAGGAGAAATCCAGATGAGAGTCCTCATCATTAACTTGCAATCCTTGGGAGCTGGGCTGCCTTGGTGGTTGTGGCTCCCACATGGCCAGGAACAGAGCAGAAACCCAGTTAAGGTAAATAAAGGACATCCCCAGGAATTCCTCAGACCCTATCCAAACCCAGTAACACTGGGTCCTCACTGCCTGGTAACAGGTTTGTTTCATCTACTGGGCTGTGAGTCTCCATAAAGAAAAGACCAGGGGCTTGGTGCCTGTAGCTCAGTGGCTAGGGTGCCAGCCACATACACAGGAGCTGGCGGGTTTGAATCCAGCCCAGGCCTGCCAAACAACGATGACTACAACCAAAAAGTAACCAGGTGCTGTGGTGGGGACCTGTAGTCCCAGCTACTTGGGAGGCTGAGGCAAGAGAATTGCTTAAGTCCAAGAGTTTAAGGTTGCTGTGAGCAGTGATGCCACAGCACTCTACCCAGAGCAACATAGTGAGACTGTCTCAAAAAAAAAAAAAAAGGGAAAAAAACCAGTCTTCCTGTATCTCAACAATTGTTGAACAAACAGAAATAAATGTTCAAGAAATGATGCTATTCAGGCTTGCCCACATGGGCCAGCATCTCCTAACCCTTTATGTGGCTGTTTCTTGGGCCTATAACACTTTCCCCCTTTCTGTGGGAACTTATTTTGAGACAGAGCCTCAAATAGATAGAGTGCTGTGGCATCACAGCTCACAGCAACCTCAAACTCCTGGGCTCAAGCGTTCTCCTGCCTCCGCCTCCCAAGTAGCTGGGACTACAGGCGCCTACCACAACGCCTGGGTATTTTTTGGTTGCAGCTGTCAACCTGGCGGACCTGGGCTGGATCCAAACCTGCCAGCTCAGGTGTATGTGGCTGGCACCTTAGCCACCTGAGCCACAGGCACCACCTCTGTGGGAACTCTTAATGGTTCCATGGACATTAGCTCAGAGAAACACACCTCAAGAGGCCTTTCCTGAGCCCTGCTGTCAACCTCTGGTCTGTACTGGAGTCACCTAAGATCACCGCATACCTGGGCTTTCCCATTAAGCTATTTGGGTCATGGCTATGTCCCCAGAACTATCTAGCACAAGACCAAACAGAGCAGGGCCCAGGACTTATTTGTTAAATTATGAAAAGATGCTTTACTTCAAAGATGGCAACACTTTGTCAGCAAGTGACTAAGAGATCTGGCTTGGGGTCATTTGAATACCAGTTCTGGATTTAGCTGGGTGATCTTGGGCAAATCCACCAATCTAACTTTGTCCATAGATTGTTTTAAAACCAAAACCCAAGATATAGTCCTAACATTTGCCTGTGCCAGGTCCTTAGCAGGGACCTGGAATTGGCACTAAAATTGATCTGGCCCCTATTCCTATCTCAAGGAGCTCATAATCAAATGGGGGAAGATTCACATTAATGACAGCCATGTAACAAAGAGCACTATGACATGCAAATGGGAAAAGGGCTTCATAAGCAATGCCCAGGGCAGTGGATCAGTAAGAGGGAGTTCTCCTGAAATCCCCAGTCTAACTTGTCTTGGTTCTTTTCTTTCTTTTTATTTTATTTTATTTTTTGTTGTTGTGACAGTTTGGCCGGGGCCGGAGCTTGAACCCATCACCCTCGGCATATGGGGCCAGCGCCCTACTCCCTGAGCCACCGGCACCGCCCATTGTTGAGTTCAATTCAGTTGGTGCTCAAAGCACCCCAGCTGCTGGCCCAATAAAGAGTCAAAGCTTGGGCAGGGCCTATGGCTCAAAGGAGTAGGGTGCCAGCCCCATATGCTGGAGGTGGCAGGTTCAAACCCAGCCCCACCCAAAAACTCAAAAAAAAAAAAAAAAAAAAAAAAGTCAAAGCTCAACCCTGACCTGGGAATAAAATGTGAGGAGACCTGTGTATGTGACGTCTCACCTCCTCGGTAGTTGCCTCCTCCACCACTGCCTCCTCCTCGGTTCTGGAAGCCTCCTCGGTTGCCTCCAGGAGGGCCTCGGTTGTCATAGCGCTGAAAGCCACTGCCACCCCCACGGCCCCGGAAGCCACCACCTCGGTTATCAAAGCGCTTCTCAGGGGGTGGCCCAGCCTTGCGGCCTTCCTCATTGTATTGCCTCACCAGCTTGTCTGCTTCTTCCCGCTGCAGCTCAATGAAGAGAACCTCATCCAGGAAGTCCCCAACATCTGGCAAGGTGAAGTTGGCTAGAAGGAGGAAGTGCCATGGGAAGCAACAAGGAGAGATTACAGTTCTTTTTTTTTTTTTCTTCCTTTGACAGAGTCTCAAGCTGTCACCCTGGGTAGAGTGTCATGACGTCATAGCTCACAGCAACCTCCAACTTGGGCTCAACTGATCCTCTTGCCTCAGTGTTTCTATTTTTTTGTAGGCAGAGCCTCGCTTTTACTCAGGCTGGTCTCGAACTCATGAGCTCCAGCAATCCACCTGCCTCAGCCTCCCAGAGTGCTAGGATTACAGGTGTGAACCAGCAAACCCAGCCGTGGTTACAGTTCTTTTTAAGGTCTGGTACCCTCCCTCAAATCACTGGCCTCCCAGAAGGGAAATGGGAGAGAAACTGTAGTAGTAAATAAGAAAGAGGCTAACAAAGAGCTTCCCTTCGCTTACCTCTAAGCCAAGAGTGTTTAGCTCCCTTCAGCCTTGCCCGAGAGAATGGGTCAGGCAGGTGGAATCCCATCCCTATTTTAACATAAGAGCGAATGGACGCTTGCCCACTATCAGCCCACTATACAGGTCTTTCAGCTTCTGGTAACACTTATCCCTATCCCTCATGCTACCCAAACCCTATCCAGTCTGAAAACCCCAATAAAAGAGAGACAGGTAGTTTTTGTATTCATAGTTGTGGCAGACAGGGAAGGGGCAGAACAGAGGCAGAGAAAGAAAACAGCAAGAAAAAAAAGAAAAGAAAGCCCAAGAGCAAAAAAGGAATTATAAGGGAGCCAGGAAAGGACAAACAGAGTAAGGAACCTTTTCTCTGAAAGACCCTTTTGTGATGCTCCTCTGGGAACCACTTGTTTCCTACCTTTCATTTCTAAGACTGCATGATCAGGGACATCCTTCCCTTCCTCGTCGGTTCGCTTTATTGTTCGGTCTTTCAGGTCTTCATCAGTGGGACAAATTACAATAGCTTTGCGCTGGAAGCCTTCAAATGGTCTCATTTTTCGTCTCTGGGCTGACCCATAAACATTTGTCTAGGGGTAGATAACAAAAGAGGCAAGAGATGGTATGTTAGAAGTTGTTATTTTCTTCTTAGGGGTGTTATGTAAGGCAAGGACTAAGAAAAGAATACTAGTGCTCCTCTTGGCAAAGAAACTCAGGAAACTGCTCTTCATGTTCAAGATTCTTAAGTAGAACCTCAGCAAATGAACTGATTTAGGAAAGTGGCCACTGACAGGCATAGGGCAAAGAATTCCTAATTGTTGGGGCTCTGCTCTTTAATCACGTTTGCTATTGGCATTGTGCTTACAACTTCTTTTTTACTATTTTAAAAGTAACACATGCTCACAGTGAAAAAATTCACAGTATAAAGTTTACAATAAGAAACCCTGGCTCGGTGCCCATAGCACAGTGGTTACGGCACCGGCCACATCGAGGGTGGTGGGTTCAAACCCGGCCCCGGACAGCTAAATAATGACAACCGCAACAAAAAAATAGCCAGGCTAGGTGGTGCCTGTGGCTCAGTGGGTAAGGTGCCAGCCCCATATACCGAGGGTGGCACGTTCAAACTCAGCTCTGGCTAAACTGTAACAAAAAATAGCCAAACATTGTGGAGGGCACCTATAGTCCCAGCTACTTGGGAGGCTGAGGCAAGAGAATCTCTTAAGCCCAAAGAGTTGGAGGTTGCTGTGAGCTGTGACACCATAGCACTCTACCAAGGGTTAATAAGTGAGACTTTGTCTCAAAAACAAACCAAAACAAAATAGCCAGGCATTGTGGCAGGCGCCTGTAGTCCCAGCTACTTGGCAGGCTGCGGCAAGAGAATCGCTTAACCCAAAGAGTTTGTGGTTGCTGTGACCTGTGATGCCACAGCAATCTTCCAAGAACAAAATAGTGAGACACTGTCTTAAAAAAAAAAAGAAAAAAAAAATAATCTCTTAGAGTGGGCACAGTGGCTCGCATCTGTAATCCTAGCACTCTGGGAGGCCAAGGCGAGTGGATCACTTGAGCTCAGGAGTTCAAGACAAGCCTGAGCAACACCGAGATTCCTCTCTAAAAACAGCTGGGCATTGTGACAGGCGCCTGTAGTCCCAGCTACTTGGGAGGCTGAGACAAAAGGATCACTTGAGCTTAGGACTTTGAGGTTGCTGTGAGCTATGACACCATAGCACTCTACCAAAGGTGACAAAGTGACACTGTCGCCAAAAAAAAAAAAGAAAAAAAGAAAGAAAGAAAACAATCCCTCCCACCCCACCCCCTTTTTTTTTTTTTTTTCTCCAGTGTTTGGCCGGGGCCAGGTTTGAACCCGCCACCTCAAGTATATGGGGCTGGTACCCTACTTCTTGAGCTACAGGCGCCACCCAATCCCCCTACTCCTTGTAAGTCGTCCCTGATTCCCAGTGATTAACTCTAAGTTTGTTATGAATATTTCTACCAACACCTATGTGATTTTTAAAACAAATAGAATTATCTTATCCAATTTTCCTTTTCATGTCATGTTCCACTAAAATTTTTCTGTGTAGTTGTTTTTAATGCCCATATAATATCTACAGAATGGCTATACTACAACTTTTCAGACTGTTTTGAGATTGCTTCTCTTACTTTTATTTACTTATTTATTTTAGGGGGGAGAGGGTCTCCTTGTTGCTCAGACTGGTGTGCACTGGCTAGTCATAGGCATGATCGTGGCAAATGCAGCCTCAAACTCCTGAGCTCAAGCAATCCTCCTGCCTCAGTCTCCTGAGTACCTGGGTCTACAGGTAGGTGCCTGCTACCATGCCCAGCAATACTGTGCTTCTTCTATTCCCTCAGTCCTTCTCTGAAACATTAGTCTCACCTAAAACCTTATAACCATTGAGCCTGACAAGGCAATTCCGGCGCTTTCCACAAGTGCCTTTTTGCCACTCATATTTTCCCTCCCTCGATACCATGGCAGGTGCATTTTAGTGCCAGCACAGAGCAATGCTCTAGAACATGTGTGACTGAGAGCAGTAATAACAACAGATTCCACTTACTGAATACCTCCTACCTGCCAGAACCTTTGGAACTGGGTACCACATCTATTGGACAACCGGACTCCATTGATATAGGCTGTGTAATTCAATCACCTGGACCCTACTGAAAAAGCAAGCAGCGCAAACTTCACTTACAACTTCCTGAGTCTGAACCGGGCCTGGTGACTCACACCAATAAACCCAGCCCTCTGAGAGAGTGAGGTGAGTGGACTGTTTGAGCTCACAGAGTTCAAGACCAGCCTAAGCAAGAGCAAGACTTGGGTCTCTATGAAAACTAGAAAAACTAGCCAGGTATTGTTGCAGGCATCTACTTGGAAGGCTGAGCCAAGAGGATCTCTTGTGAGCTACAATGCTATAGCACTCTCTCCAGGGTGAAAAAGTGAAACTCTCATCTCCAAAAAAATAAATAAATAAATAAATAAATAAATAAATAAAATAGAAAAACTAGCTAGGTGTTGTGGCAGGTGCCTGTCATCCAGGCTACTTGGGAGGCTGAGACAAGTGGATCCCCATGAGTTTGAGACTGTTGTGAGCTATGACACCATCTCACTCTACCCAGGACAGAGTGGACTCTAAGTCTCAAAAAAAAAAAAAAAAAAAAAAGACTGCCTAAGTCTGAACCTCTGGAAGTAGAACCTAGGCATCTATACAGGTGTCCTCCCAAACTCAGAAACTCAACAGGAGTAATGAACTTTGTACCGCATTTATGCAATTTTTAGTGGCTCTCATAGGGACCCAAAGGAGAAACCAGAGTAAAAAAGAATTTGTAAAGGGGCCATCTCTAAATGGACGCCCCCGCCAACACACACACACACAAATTGTATTTTGAAAATGTAGCCTGAGAGGGTGGAAAAAGCCTACAGTCAAGTCCTGGTGTGGCTACTAACTCACTGTAGTCAGTCTTTAACAGTGCTTTATTTGTAATTGAGAGCTACAAAACCTCCTTCCCAGGGCAACTAAGGATTGAGCAAGAGGATGACCACTAAGCAACTGAACAAGTATAAGAACTACTCAAGTGGGAAGGAGACAGGGAAAGAAGTCAACACCCAAGGAAGATCTGAAAATATGGTCAACAGGACTGATTTTCCTAGAAGAGGCTTCCCAATGGAGAGTATCAAGGAAAATTAAGTCCAAGGAAAAGATGAAGCAAGAGAAAGATCCTCTTCAAAGACAGGAAGTGGGGTGTGGATCGGGCAGGGGCCAGAAAACTCAGTGTAGACCTGTTGAGGAGATCTGGACTACGAGTATAGCTGTTTTCTAAACCAACTAGGTTACCTTAACACACATACCAGGCAAAAATGTTCTTCCTTGTTCCCCAGATTAAGTACTCTAATCTTCATGAGGAAGGGACATGGGTAGTTACTTGGGTGGTAGGCACAGACATACCGTTACTGCAACCTTGAGCACGAGCCCAAGGAGAGGCCGTAGGCCACAAATGGCTTGAAAAGGCACATCACGCTACAAAGAAAAGTGAAGTCAACTCTCCCCACTACGCATCCTTAACTCCATTTCCTAAAGCAAGAAGATGGTGGCTTTTGGTCATAGAAGATACAATTTGGCTTCTTCCAGCTAAATAATCAGGCCAGGGTAGGTAGGTGCAAGGGTGAGTGTGGCCCACTTAGAACATTCTACCCATAATCTACTCCATCCTGTCTGCCTGCCTGTATGTGCCCATAGCCAGGTGTGGTGGCTCACACCTACAATCCTTTAACTTTGGGAGGCCAAGGTGGCTCTAAGACCAGACTGAGCAACAAAGTAAAACTCTTGTCTCTACAAATTTTTTGAAAAATTTGCCAGATGTAATGGCATTTGCCTATATGGTATAGTTCCAACTACTTGGTTGATCTTGTTTGATTCTTCTGAATCCTAAGAGCATGGAGAAATACTTCCTAGCAGTTTCCTACATAACAGACCTGCCCTATAAATGTTCTGATGAGGAGACAGAGAAGCAACACTGCCAAGAAGGCTAGTCCCTGCAGCTTCATGGAAGAATAGGAAGAAAGCAGATTTGACTCATAAAAAGCTGGCCTTTGTTTGGGGAAGTGGCTCCTTTGAAGGATGGCTTGTTAGATGCTTTGGAACTGAGGTGCCAAGAACCCTCTGGATGACAGAATTTTGTTTTTGGAGATAGGGTCTTGCTCTGTTGCCTTGGCAGTGGCATCATCACACCTCACTGAAACCTCAAACTGCTAGACTCCTTCTGCCTCAGACGCTCCAAGCATCCAAGTAGTTCAGATTATACAGGCACATGCTACACTATACCTGGGAAATTTTTGAAAAAATTTTGTAGAGACAGGGTCTTGCTATGTTGCTCAGGCTGGTCTCAAACTCCAGGGCTCAAATGATTCTTGTACCTGGACCTCCCAAAGTGCTAGGATCAGAGGTATGAGCCACCACACCTGGCTATTCTTTTATTTTTTTAATTTAGTTAATTAATGTTTTTTACAGACAGGGTTTTGCTCTGTCACCTAGGCTGGAACAGTGTCCTAATCATAGCTCACTGCAACCTTGAACTCCTGAGCTCAAGCAATCCCTCTGCCTTTGCCTCCCAGGTAGCCAGGACTACAGGGACATGCCATCACACTTGGCTAATTAAAAATTCTTTGCAGTGACAGCATTTCATTGTGTTGTCTTGGCTGGTTGAGAACCCCTGGCCTTAAGCAATCCTCCCTTCTCAGCTTGCACAAGTCTTGGGATTATAGGTGCAAGCCACCATACCCGGCCTCAGGCATAACTTCTAGCAATGATTTCTAAAATTGTGCCTCCCCCACCCTTGCTCCTTGCCGTGGCAAAGGGAAGAGCATCCAAACCAGACCAGCAGAAATGCAAATACGTGGCTTTCCTCAAGGAAAGGGAAATTACCTATTGGTGCTGTTGCCACAGCAAACATGATGAGGTCAGAGTTCCAGGCCAGCCCAGCACTTCTGTGGTCACTGGGGGCTGTTGGAAGCTGTTGCAAGCTGTTGCTAGGAGACTGGCACAACATTCAGGTCAGCTTTTCCAGGTTTCTTCTGGAAACCTAGTTCTTGCTTCTCCGAGCCCTACCCTGCTTGAAGATACTGACTCTAAGAGAAAGCCTTGGTTATCTGTGTTCCATGGCCCCCTGACCACACCTCAACCCTGTGATAAGGGCCAAAGGACAGGAATAGGGTTTCTCAGAGGAAATGCATAGGTAGTTTTGGTGTGTGACAGTCTGAGGGAGTGAGAGAGGAACACAGTAAAGCACAGGTAATGACTTGTAACATAGCCAAGTTCTCTAAAAGCCCCACTGTCACAGTTTAACAGGCCCCACTGACACTTGGGGACAAGTGTCTCTCACTTGTCACAGTTTAACAGGGTCAGGTTGGTAGCAGGAGACACCAAGCTAGATTCCAGGATAAAATGTAAGGCTAATGAGCAAAGAGTCTGCCTTGGGCTTCAGTGAGAGGCAAACCCCAGTGGAAAGAAACACATGTATAGGAAGAGAACTGGCCAGAAGTTCAAGAATGGATTGGCCTTTAGGCTCTGGGGAAAGTGAAACGTAGAGAAAAGCAGCAGTGCCTACTCTCCAGTGCCTGCCAACAAGGAATGGTTTCCACTGGGCCTCTAGTCTAGGCCTGAGTTTCTGTTTCAGATGAAAGTTTCATACCTACCAAGGGGTATGAAAATCAAGACTTAGGGCTTGGTGCCCATAGCACAGTGGTTATGGCACCAGCCACATACACTGAGGCTAACTGGTTCACTGGTGGGTTCGAACCTGGCCTGAGCCAGCTGAATAACAATAACAATTACAACAAAACAAATAACTGGGCATTGCAGCAGGTGCCTGTAGTCCTAGTTACTCGGGAGGCTGAGGCAAGAGAACTGCTTAAGAGTTTGAGGTTGCTGTGAGCTACAGCATAGTGAGACCCTGCCTCAAAATGGCCTGCCTCTGGGCTGTTTGAGTTCTCTAAGAGAACTCCTAGTCCATAGTGCCCAAATATGGGGGTGATTTGGGCACCACAGCCTTGTCAGAGCCCTCTTAGAAGCCTCCAAGAGGGTAACTCTTATGTCATAGAAGGCTCTGTACCCCATTTTAAGGCCTTCTGGTAGCTTAGGGACAGGTCAGAAAGCATCTCATTCTAGGTTTCCCAACCATAACAGAGCCTCCCCAAAAAGACATGTAAAGCAATAACCCCTCCCCCCCCTCCCTTTTCCGCAGACTTTTACTAACCAGGCAAATTTAACCATATTCTCCCCCGATGAAAATATGACCATGGCTCCCCAATGCCTTTAGGAAAAAGCCTCGACTTTTATCATCGTCCATGCCATAAACCAAACATTTACCTCCTGAAATTCCTCCCACGACCCTATGCATTCTATACTTAGGCTATATGGGAAGTCAGAGAGCTGTGTTCTATAGAAGTTAACTATGGTGACTATAGATAGAGTCCTTTCCTTTGTGAGACTCTTCAGCACTCTACCAAGGGCAACATAGTAAGACTCTTGTCTAAAAAAAAAAGTGGTATATGTACACCATGGAATATTATGCAGCTTTTTAAAGAAAGATGGAGACTTTACCTTTTACATTTAGATGGATGGAGCTGGAACATATTCTTCTTAGCAAAGTATCTCAAGAATGGAAGAAAAAGTATCCAATGTGCTCAGCCCTACTATGAAACTAATTTATAGCTTTCTTATGAAAACTATAACCCAACTATAGCCTAAGAAGAAGGGGAAAGAGGAGACACAGGGAAGGGGAGGGGGAGGATGCGTGGAGGGAGGGTAATACTATTACAAGGGTGCATGTGAAATTTACCAGGTGTAGAATATGTCTTAACACAGTAACTAAGAAAATGCCATGAAGGCTGTGTTAACCAGTTTAATGAAAATATTTCAAATTATATATAAAACCAGCACATTGTACCCCATGATTGCATTTTTTTGGTAGATTTTGGCCGGGGCTGGGTTTGAACCTGCCACCTCCAATATACAGGGCCGGCGCCCTACTCCTTTGAGCCACAGGTTCTGCCTCCATGATTGCATTAATATACACAGCTATAATAAAAAAAAAAAAAAAAAGACCTGTCTCTACTAAAAACAGAGAAACTAGCTAAAGCACAGTGGCAGGTATCTGTAGTCTCACCTACTAGGGAGGCTGAGACAACAGGACTGAAATTGCTGTGAGGCATGATGATGTCACGGCACTCTACCCAGGGCCACAGAGTAAGAGTCTGTCTCAGGAATTGAAAAAAAAAAAAAAAAGATGCATCCTAGGGTAGGACCTATGGTCCTGGCCAGACGAAGACAGAATCCTGGCTTTCACAGGCCAGTCTGGCTTCTGCAAACACATTCGTCTTCCCTTTCAAGGATGGGCATTTCTGAAGCCAATTACATAACAAGAGGTCTAGAAGAGCCAAATGCAGGGAGGTTTCACCACTCAGGAAAAATCAAAGAAGGAAAAAGATGACCCGGGGATAAAGTCTAGGAAATGCAGGGACTTTGCCTATTACTATTCTCCCCTTTGTAAGTTCCACCTTATCTAGAAATTATCTATCAGCTATGTATCATCAACTTATCTGTCACTGCCAAAACTACTGGGGTGAGAAGTGCCGGGATCTGGCCAGGGGCCTGCCTGCCTACCTGCTTAGACCTCCTACACACACACAGCTTTGCTCAAGTTTTCTGGTCATACTTTTGGGATTTAGGCCAAGAAGTCAAACCACTGATTTAGACTTCCTTCCCAGGCCTGAGTAACCTATGGCTTCAGGCCTTAGTCAATTCTCCAATCTGCGGTTAACCAGACAATTTTTCTCCTTCCCCACCTTCAGAATTTAGATTCTTCACCTCATTGTTGGTCCGGATCACTGGCCAAACTTGCATGTCACTCCACCAGGAGGCCAGCACCCCTGAAGACCACAGATACAGCCTTGGACTCTGTCCTTGAACAAGCTAGCACCAGCTATAAAAGTGGACAGTAAGCCTTATGGTGCTCAGCTGTTATGTGCCTGGTTGAGTTGGCAGGGGACTATCCTCCAGAGAAAAGCCACTTAGGATTCTTAGACAGAACTGCTGGACAACCCCACTCCCTGAGCATCATTTTTCTCCACTGGGCCACATATTTGAAATAAGTTTTATAGCTGATTTATCCAGGAAACCAAAAAAAAAAAAAAAAAAAAAAAGCAAGGAAATACTTGCTGGGATATTTAAAACAGGTACATTTAGGGTGTTGAAATGATACTATTACTCTGCTTTTCAGGACAATTAGTCCAGCTGGGGCCAAGTTGGACTAAATTTCCCAAAATGTCTGGATGAGAATGGCACAAAGTGAAACCAAAGGTCTTATAAACAAGTCTTAAAAGTGGGAAGACAGTTGACTGAGTGAATTATTGATAGGGTGGAGGTGGGGGAATAACTTTGAATAGCTTTCAGATTATCCTATGTTCAACTGTTTGCATAAGATCCTCACCCATAGGTGAAGGCAACCTGGTTACTGGTAACGCCTTTCTGACAAGCCAACCACTATCTCTAGCTCTACTCTCACCAGGATCCCTCTCAATGCATAGTAAAAAAGAGTGTGGGGCTACCTATACAGAGGGTATTTCAGTAAGGCTACAAGCCATTACTCAGTTTACGTATTTGCTCACTCATAGGTTCTTTTTTTTTTCTTCTTTGCCGAGACAGAGTTCTACCCTATGCCCTGAGCAGAGTGCAATGGTGTCGTAGCTAAGCTGCAACCTCAGACTCGGGCTGTGGGCACCCTGCTGCCTCAGCCTCTAAAGCTGCTGGGACTACAGGCACTTGCTATGGCGCCAAGCTGGGTTTTTCAATTTTTTTCATAAGTCGGGGTCTCACTCTCACTCAGACAAGCCTTGAACTCCTAAACTCAAGTAATCCTTCCGCCTCAGCCTCCCAGTGTTGGGATTACAGGTGTGAGCCACCACACCCGGCCATTCACAGGTTCTTAAGAAAGCACACATTTGGGCAGCGCCTGTGGCTCAAGGGGTAGGGCGCTGGACCCATATGCCAGAGGTGATGAGTTCAAATCCCACCCTGGCCAAAAACTGCAAAAAAAAAAAAAAAGCACACATTTGAGGCTAAGGGAAACAGAAGCTTATTTGTAGATCCCTAAATACTGGAAATTAAGAAACATACTTTGCAACCTGAACAAATCTTCAGAACAAATGTCAAGTATGAGGTTGCACAGGCAATAACCAAGTGGAACTCATTACTGAAACAGGGATCCTTAATCATTTTTGGGTCATTTGTCCTTTTGAAAATACTGCAAGTTTTTATGTGTGTGCGTGTTTTAAAGGACACACCTGCACACAGCATTATATGTTCAATTCGAAGGTTCCCAGATCCCTTGATGTTAAGAACTGTTCCCTTAATGGAAATGAAGGTAGAAAAAGATGACTTAGATATGTACCTGCCAGTTGTGAAAGTTCCCAGGAAGGGTTGGGATATATCTGTTCTGTAAAATAATTAATAATCACCATCTGCCAAGTGCTAGATCCTGTTTGCTATGTGAGTGTCATTATGATTCCTATTTTACACACGAGGAGACAGAGATTCAGAGGATAAAGTTAGCTGGTACACAACTGGGAAGTGGAAGAGCTGGGATTCAAACCCCAGTCTGTAGGCTGAGAAGTCCATAACTTCTTCCCATTTGCTAAATAGCTCCCACCTGATGTGTTCTTTGGGCTCAATGATGAGCCTAAGCCAGGAGGCCTATATGATGGTCCTAGACCTCAACCACAGACTGGGCTCAACAATACTTACTAAGTGACCAGGACTGTGTCAGGAAAACATAGCTGAACCTCTGGACGAGCACGATGGTCAAAGACCATTTACAGAAAAAGAAGTAAAAAACTAGAGGAGAATTCCCAGGCCCCAAACAAGTTCACCACTTCTGAGAACATCATGATCACCGGTAAGTACCTGATCTAGGATATAGTTGCGTTTCTTGCGGGCAGCAATCTGGATAAGGCGGTTGAGGCACTGGGTGGCCTGCTGGATCAGGACATCCCAGCGGCCAGCATAGTTCCGCTGCCGACGTAGGCCCATCACCTGTGGGCAAGACATGGTAAAGAATGAGTAGTCGTAGTTGCAGGGCAGCATTCAGAAGGTGGGAGGTGGATAAGGAAGAGTCCAGCAGCTGTCCTTACCCGCATTTTATCCATGATGGCATTGGTGCCCAGGATGTTGTACTTCTTAGAAGGGTTGGAGGCTGCATGTTTAATGGCCCATGTAGTCTTGCCAGCAGCAGGGAGGCCTACCATCATCAGAATCTACAAGAATAAGATGGTGAAGGGATGTAGTGGCATGGTACGGCCCTGGCTTGCTGGTGACCATGAGAGTGACTCTGAACCTCATAGCCATCTCTGGAAAATGGAAGCAATAACAGTATGAGGTTTGTCAGACTCTCAGTGTTAAGTCCTGGCAAGGGTGAGTACTAAATCAAGCTCTGTCATCATTAGCATTTATATTTTTGTTCACACAGGATTAAGTGGCCTCTAAAAAGCCCAAGGAAGGCAACGCACTAAAAATGGCCTACAGAGTAGGCAACAAGAAGTGGTACAAATTTTTTGGAGTCTGATGTGAGAATAAAGCTGTACAGGTAAGGATACAAATACCTGACCTGTACATTTAGAATTTGAAAAACACTAGATGCAACCTAAATGTCCCCAGATAGGGAAATGGTTAGTCTGTGAGGCCAATGAGAATAATATTCAGTGGTTGGGCAGGGTGGCTCATGCCTGTAACCCTAGTACTCTGGGAGACAGAGGCAGGTGGATTGCTTGAGCTCAGGAGTTTGAGACCATCCTGAGCAAGAGCAAGACCCCATCTCTACTAAACAGAAAAAACTAGCTAGGCAAGACGGCACATGCCTGTAGTCCCAGCTACTCGGGAGGCTTTGAAGAGGATCTCTTGAGCCCAAGAGTTTCAAGTTGCTGTGAGGTATGATGATTCCACAGCACTCTACCCACCATGACAAAGTGAGACTATGTTTCAAAAAAAAAAAAGGAGAAAGGGGGAAAAAAACGGCACAGTGGTTTACACCTTAATCTCTGCACTCTGGGTGGCAAAGGCAGGAGTATCAGCTTGAGCTCCAGGATTCAAGACCAGCCTGACCAAGAGCGAGACCCCGCCTCTAATAAAAATCGAAAAACTAGGCTCAGCACCTGTAGCATGGTGGTTATAGTGCCAGCCACATACACCCCAAAGTTGGTGGGTTCGAACCAGGCACGGGCCAGCTAACCAACAATGACAACTGCAACCCCACCCCACCCCCCAAAAAGCCGGGCATTGTGGCAGGCATCTGTAGTCCTAGCTACTTGGGAA
This sequence comes from Loris lydekkerianus, assembly GCA_963574355.1. Classification (NCBI taxonomy): domain Eukaryota; kingdom Metazoa; phylum Chordata; class Mammalia; order Primates; family Lorisidae; genus Loris; species Loris lydekkerianus. The sequence continues at coordinate 15,651 of CAUYPK010146001.1, forward strand.
GCTGAGGCAAAAGAATCGCTTGAGCCCAAGAGTTTGAGGTTGCTGTGAGCTGTAACACCACGGCACTCTACCGAGGGCAACGTAGTAACTGTCTCAAAAAAAAAAAATTGAAAAATAAGCCAAATGCCTACAGTTCCAGCTACTCAGGTGGCTGAGGCAGGAAGAGTGCTTGAGCTCAGGCGTTTGAGGTTGTTGTGAGCTACGATGATGCCACTGTATTCTAGCCTAGGTAAGTAACACAGTGAGAGCCCACAGACTGTGCTCACAGAAAAAAAAAAAAAAAAGATGTTCAGAGAGATTTTCCTGAGATGGGATAAAGTTTGCAAAACGTTAAGTGAGAATGGCAGGACCGCAAAATGCTTATACCATGAAATCTCAATTATAAACACATGTATATAAAACAGGTACCTAGTACATCACAAAGAATAATATAAACTTTAAAGCTCTGGAAATAAACTTATCTGTGGATGGTGGAGTTATGGGAACTGGAAGAAAGTTGGCCAAGTTTACTAACATAGCAAATTTGTGCTTGTTTCACCACACCCAGCTACTGAGTGTCTCCCCTTTGCTTTGTTAAAAAAGTGGGTTTGGAGAGGTGGTCATAACTCAGTCTTCTGATCCTACTCACCTCACATTCTGCCTTGCTCTTTGGTCCAATGGTGCCCCGGATCCGCTCACTAAGGGGAAGGTGCTGGATGAAGGTAAACCCTGGGAGGACAGAACAGTAGGGCTCTGCCCTCTGCCCAAAGTTGAACTCCACTGCACAATTCTTCACCAGGACATGAGGGTAGAGGGCCTGACCCCCTAAAGCTTCCTTCTGGATTCGGAAGGCAATGCCCATCCACTTCCCATTCTTGGTAAAGGAAAGTTCCACATCATTTCCACATTCAAAGTCCTAGAAAGAAAAAGTCAAAGGAATTTAATTCCCAATTCTCATCTTAAGGCACTGGGAACCCCAAGTTGGAGAAAATAGATGCAGGCGGTGGCAATACAGTTGGCTGTCCAGATTTAAATGCATTCCTGTTTTGCCAACAAACAGGCAGTGCCAGAGAACATCTCAGAGAACCCTTCTTACCCAAGACCTGGAAGCTGATGGATGTGTAACCTCAAGTAATTTACAGAAACTCCAAGTATTTGAGTCTTATGCCTAGCCGGGGTGAAGATCCTGCCCTGTCCTCAAAACTAACAAGGGCCATCTATGAAGGTAACAGATGAAGGAAAGCCACGACAATGATTTAAACCAAACCTAGCACCACCAGTAGATTTGTTTGTTCAACATGTTCCTATTCTTCCTGATGATAATATGTGTCTGTGGTAATCTGGGCCTGACAGATCTGAAGGACCAGTTAAGAGGCCATACCCAGAGCAAGTTCCTCAGAGAAGGAAACTCATAAACTAAGTCCTGAAATGAACCAAGTTTGGGGGCGAGAGGAGAGTATTCTAGGCCAGTGGTGAGAAAACACAGGGTCAGATCGGCTGAAGCATAAAGGATAAGAGGGAAGTAATTTCAGGCACAACTGGAGAGCCATGCAAGGACTACATATTCATTTAGTAACAACTGTTTGTTGACCTGCTTAAGTTTACTGGTTAAGATGCAGTTATAGAAGGTAGATAGCTTCAGTTCTACACTATCTCAAAAAAATAAACAATAAAAATTAAAAAATAAATAAAAGAGAACGAAAAAAAGAGACCAGCACTCTCAATCAACAAATCCACCACCAAAACAGCCATCTGTCCAACAGGCAAGCATTAAGTTGTATTGTTCCTGCCAAAATATTCCCCTGCCACCCCATGACGGGTAAGACTGAAACTGCAAGAGCAGGCAACCTAAGACAGGGGCTATGTTTTTCCGCCATACAAAAAACAAGAGGGAATTGTTGGGCCCTGCCATGTGCCTGAGGCCTAGTGCAACTTCCCGAGCCTGAC
>CAUYPK010146003.1:0-21854 GCA_963574355.1 Loris lydekkerianus
CACCAGGGCTGAGAACCGAGTCACCCTGTCTCGGTTCCCAGTGGCACCCGGGCTGAGCACCACGTCACCCTGTCTCGGTTCCCCTGACACCAGGGCTGAGCACCACGTCACCCTGTCTCGGTTCCCCTGACACCTGGCTAAGCACCACGTCACCCTGTCTCGGTTCCCCTGACACCAGGGCTGAGCACCGCGTCACCCCATCTCGGTTCCCCTGACACCCAGCTGAGAACGGCGTCACCCTGTCTCTGTTCCCAGTGGCACCAGGGCTGAGCACCGCGTCACCCTGTCTCACTCAGGTCTTTACCCATGGAAAGAATGTGGCAAATTTTTTATTTCTTAAATCAAAGTTTTCCCTGTTACTCTTAGTGTCTTGGAGAACTCACAAATAAATATCCTTGAGTTTTAAGAAAAGCCATCCATTAAAACCTCTTGGGGGATTTGAGAAAAGATGAGTTAAATTGGAATAGATTTGAAAAAAACTGTTTTAGTTGGAATTATAGAATGCAGTCATGAAAATGTAAAGACACCCACTAGTCTTGAGAATTTAATCTGTATTTTCAGAGATTGTCCCCTGTATTTCTAATTGCTACTTCTGAATGAAATCCCTTTGGTTGTATGACTTGTTATGCTAATCAGCGGGGTGGAGGCAGCTTCCTGGGTCTCTGTTCCCTGAGTTTGTTTTAGATACTCTGCATTGCAAGTCTGTAGGGTGGGTAAAATGTTGTTGCTAATTGTATCTGTGCTGATAACATGCCATTGGCTTTAGGTCAGGTCCACACACCCCTCCACTGGCCCACAACTATTTCTAGCCAGTGGTGTCACTCCTGTTACTCTCCCAAAAACACACACACAGCAACAGTGTGTTCCTAAAATAAAAGAAAGACATATATTTAACATCCTTCATTTCCATACTAAATGGAAGCAATTAATTACAGAGTAAAATCAATTTTTTAAAGATTTTGGTGTAATGATTTTTATTTACATCACAAAACAGACTCTGTATTTCAGAGCTGGAAAGAAATTTACTGATAATTTAATATAACATTTTCTTTTTATAGGTAAAACAAACAAACAAACAAAAAAACCGCCTGAAGCTTACAGCAATTAAGTGACTTTACAGGGTTACATACCACTAACTAGTGGCACAGCCAGGATTAAAAACTAGTCTTTCTGACTGCATTCTTTCAGTTATGCTAACTCAGCTGTCTCCAAATTTGTGAGAGAGAATTTTTAATTTCCTTTTCTAGTATTTTTTAAAATGTCAAAAGCTAACATCTATGTATCTCAGTAAATTTAGCTACCTTTTTTTGCCCTTTTTATGGATTTTGGTAAATAAAAATGTGTCTGAATGTCCCAAGAGTACTTGGATTTCATAGTTTTACATTTCCTACAAAGGGACCCAGGCTCAGCAATTCAATTTTCAAGGACTAAGAGCTTTCATCAAAGCCTTCACCTTGACAAATAATTGGTTTTGGGGATAGGGGATAGAGATAATTCAGAGATATGATAAGCATGCGTTCATTTATTCAGGCAGACATGTATTGCATGCCTATTGTGTCTTAGACACTGTGCTGGGTACAGGTCATGTAAATATAATTATGGCAAAATTCTTTCCCTAGAGAAATCTTTTTTTCCTTTTTCTCTCTATTAGCAAAGGATCTGATATATTCTTGCTTCTCTTAAATTAGGTTAATGTCTCCCAAGGTATAGTGAAAGTGCTGCTTGTGGTATGCCACATGATTTTAGATGATAACAGACACATTTTTAAAAAGTAGCAATATATTCATTTCCATGTATGAAAATGTAGTTATACATTCAGTGTAGTTATATATTCATTTTAATGTAGAAAAGCCAGAACATCTCACAATGTAGAAAACCCAAACGTCTCACAAACCTCTATTTAACACATTAACTGCTGTGTGAGTTGTATTTAACTCACAGTAGTTTTGAGCCCTGTGCCTCATATAGCTGAGAAACCTATGCCCATTGTTTTTGCTGTCAATTGGCCTATCTCTCCCACCTCCTATCACCCTGTTCCAGCCAGCACACCCACATGCTCCATACCTGCTACACTGTTTCCCAATTACTGTAACTTCTGATTCTGCATTTTCCCTTGAATGTTTGGCTAGCAGCTCTTTGAATGAAATCAGTTCAATAGTATGTGAGAGCATAACATTGTTATACACATTTAGGGGATATGATTCAGAGGTCATCATCCGGGGTGACCCAGGACCCAAGGTCCACTATACATATAACTAAATATATGTGAAATGACCAAAGACTCAATTCTCAGAAACAAATTCAATAAGTGTGTCATCAGTTACATACAACTCACATGGCATGCAGTGTAAAAACAGTCTAGTGTCTCATGGTTGCATATAACTCACACATAGAAACAATAAAAAATAACAAAATTCTCATTAAATTAGAAAGGATCATTTTGGTTTTGAAGTTCTTATTCTATTTTCATAATAAAATGCCAGGGCCCCAAGGACAAAAATTTTTTTCCTAGTGTGTTAATGAATGTTACGTCTTAGGACATGAGAATCATGCCTGCAACCCACTTTCTGCAGACCACAGTACTGTAGGCATGGTGCGTGGGCCTGTTCTGTGCACCTTAACATTTCAGAAGTTTGATGGTACAGATTTAAAAGTACAGATGATACAAATTAATAGCATGAATTCTGCACACACTGAATTTCTGTGTTCATCACTGTATGCTTTAAAAGATACATTAAAATGCCACTTCTGAAAGCTCATGGTCATTTAGTAGGTGAAGTGTAACACATAACTTTATTACTAATCATACATAGTTCCATTCTCTCTAGGCAACATATTTTTAGGTATATATGTTAGAAATTGATTAGAGTTATTATTTGTATTGCTTACTTTAAAATATTTATATTTATTAAATATAACATTACCATTTTTAATTATAATTTTGTGGTTATTCTAAATTAGGACTAATAATTATTCACCTTCTCATTTTTAATTCAAAGATGTGCAGCTGTGTTTGTATAACGAACACATCAAAACGAGTCAGTAATAACCAGCAACGTTAAACTCACTTATTTAATGAGGTGGTTGATCTTTTAAGTTAGCATCTGCAGCCTCACCCTGCAAATTTGTGCTGTGTTAAAGCTAGCTCACTCACCTACATCGCTGCTTTGTGGGCTCCTACGAAACCGAGAGCTGGGCTGTAAATAACTGGGCCAGAGAGCCAGCACCTCAGCTTTTCCAACTAAAAAACTCTGACAGTACAATTTAAAAGGAAGCGAGAAAGAGGAAGAAATGAACAATAGCAGACTTGGTGTCCACAGAGTTCAATTTGGGGCTGGAAAAAAATCTGCATTTAAAAAACTTTTCATAATGAAAATAATTCAAAACTACGGAAAAATCCTTATATATCTCATTACTTAGACTCAACAGTTATTAACATTGGCCTTATCTGCTACAGCTATTTTGGAGGGATTTTAGAATAAAGCCTAGACTTTATGATATACTAAATGCTTGAACATGCATCCCTTAAAAAATGACATCTTGTTGTATAATGCGATACCATTATCACTTCTAACCAAAAAATTTCTCAGCATTCAAACTTTCCTTGTCCCCCAAATGCCATTCTGCGGTTGGTCTGCTAGAATCCAGGAGCAAACAAGTTCTATGCATTGCATTAGTTATTATGCAAGTTAATTCTGCTTTCTAATGAAAAAAATCCCCCTTTCACCTGAAACTACTATTTACCAGTGCCTCAATCAGCTGGCCCTCTAGGCTTCTAGAAGACACCTCAGACTTAGAAAGGGTCACAGACATCATTCTTTGTTCAATAAATCTCTATGTACTAGGGTTTATCAGACTGAATTCCTTCTGGAGAGTTTAAACAGACTGGATGGCATGAAGTAGAAAGGGTTCCCAGGGCAAGAGAACCTCACACAGACAGGAAACCATACTCCCAAAGGAACTGCACGTTTTCTGTGTTAAAGTTACTACCCCCAAATGTTTTACAAAACGTTTCTGTGCTCCTAAGATTTTCCTCCTGAGCAACTCAAGTGGTACACCACACAGCTCTTCCCTTTGGAGGCCCTCGTTCACACATATTAAAGGCTCCAGTGCTCCACAAAAAAATGGTACTCAGCGTTTCTTAAACTGACTTGATTATGGAGTCGGGGTCCTCCCCCACCAGGTCACCTAGTAATATCTCTTAGAACACAGTTTGGGAAGAATAGTGAGCCACGCTCATATTGTAACCGCCTTTGTTAGGCACAGAGGTAAGAAACTGTTATGGCAAAACACCTTCTAGTTGCTTCTGCTAGTTTTCCTCTCCCTCCCATTAGAAGGTAAGTGATATTATGTGCAAGAGATGAGCTGAGTAATGAGCTGCTGCCTGAATTCAGATTTCATTTGAAGACTTAACTGATAAAAGTCCACATCTCTAATTGCTCATATTCTCACTGCCCGTGCCAGCTCCCCTCACCCTGTTCTCAGTGTAAACACAAACGTCTGGCTCGCGGCTGGAGGAAGGTAAAGTAATGAAACTGGGAGAAGGCACCCCACAGTGTCACTTTTTCCTTTCCTGATGACAGTGTAGACATGTATAGAAAAAAATGGAGAGGCCAAAATCCGATGTTTCTAAAGACAGAGACTGAGGAGAGAATTCCTCCCCGTGCCCTGAACTTCCCGAGTGCCGTATTCCTTCTACACACTGCTCCGGCCACCGCCATGCAGAGATGCCAGCTGGCAGTGGGTGGCAGTGCCACCAGTGAAGATTCATCTCACCCGAGGGAAGCAGGACTGTTACTCAAAAAATGTACCAATTTATTCTGGAACCTCTCAGCTTCTCTCCTTGGATGAGAAATGTCTCTGGATTTTCTCTGCACTATCTGGGCAGGTGCTCAGGGTGCAGAATATTTTCTTGGCTAGGAGAAAATCAAGGCCTTTGCAGGGAGCAGGAATCCCACTCCTCCACATTCTTCCTACAGCTGCCAGTTGGAGTCTGGTTTGTCCTTTGCTTGTCTGTATGGTACCAAAGTGTGGCAATGAGCAGAAGCCCTGTGCCACAGGGTAACTAAAGCCTGCATATTTAGGGATAGTAATTGGCCATTGTTACGTTTCCTCAGTAACTGACATTCACTTTTATTCCCCTGTTCATTAAAATGTTTCTCCTTTCCTTGTTTGTTTATTCCACTTGTCACAGTGGAATAAAATCCAAGTTGGAACCAATGACCTGGGCTTGAATCCCAGCCTCGCTTACTCTCTGTGTAACCTTATATAATCTGCTTAATCTCTCTGCACCTGCGCTGCTCACCTGTGAAATGGTGATTATAAAACCACCTTAAGGCTTGTGAGCTTCATGATATAAAAAAATGGAAATGCTCATTTCATATCCAGTGTGTGGGTGGTTAACACATGTTAAATTCTTTGTTTTCTTTTTTTTTTCCTGTATGTAAAACGTACCACCCAATCTCATCGTTTTGAGGAGAAAATCAAGAATAAAGGACTTCCTTGATTTTTCTTTCCTTTTTTTTTTTCTTTTAAATAATACCATGGGCGATAGCAGGCTCATCCTGAATGGATATACTTCCGTTTTCTGGAGCACAGGATGAGTTTTATAGAAGCAACTGGTGAGTTGGTTGCTGGTCAGCACCTGCCCACACCACACAGTAGTTTTCATTTTTACTTTATTTGAATAAGATCAGAAATGGCAACTAAGCATCCCTTTCTGCTTGTACAGACATCAAAGGGCCTATTTCAAATTGATAAGTGGACTGTCATCCCTGTGGAATGCTTATGATTCCACTGAATGGTTATAATTAAAGAGACAATAAAAAGTGTTGGCAAGAATGTGGAGCAACTGAAACCCTCACACACTATCTTTGTGATGTGAAATATTAATATTTATTTCGGAAAACAATTTGGTAATTTCCTAAACAGTTAGACCTACGATATCATCCACTAATTTTACTCTTAGAGAAATGAAAACATGTTCAAACCAAGACAGATATGAATGTTCATAGCAGCAGTATTCAGAACAGCAGTTGGAAACAATGTTAATATCTATCAGTCAGTGCAGTGCGCCATGGAATACCATTCAGCAATAAAAGGGAAGCAACTTCTGATGTGATGCAGGCTACCACACAGATGAAATTCAAAAGCATTATGCTAAGGGGAAGAATGCCTTGTATGATTCTATTTAAATGGAAAATCTGTAGAGACAGGAAGTATATTATTGGCTGGGGATAGGAATGGGAATTAACTGAAAACAGGCATGAGAGTTATTTGGGAGATGTTGGAAATGTTCTCAAACTGGATTTCGGTGATAATTATACAACTCTAAAAATGTACTCAAAAGTCCTTAAATTGTACATTGTAGATGGATGAATTTGATGGTACATCATTTACACCACAAGTTGTTAAAGGAAAAAGAATACTTACGTAATTCATCAAATGATCTCCATATCAAAAGTAGCATTCAGAGGCTGGGTGTGGTGGCTCACACTTGTAATCCCAGCACTCTGGAAGGCCAAGGCAGGTGGATTGCCTGAGCTCAGGAGTTCAAGACCAGGCTGAGCAAGAGTGAGACACTGTCTTTAAAAACAGCTGGGCAATGTGGTATGTGCCTATAGCCCCAAATACTTGGGAGGCTGAGGCAAGAGGATCACTTGAGCCCAAGAGTTTGAGGTTACTGTGAGCTGTGCCACCACAGCACTCTACCAGAGACAAGAAAATAAGACTCTGTCTTAAAAAATAAAAAAGGTCGTATTCAGGGGTTATGGGGGACATCTGGATCTAGTCGTCTCCTTGGAAGTAGACACGTGTCTGTCTTTCAGCTCAAATGCAGTCAGACCTCCATGTCTCTGGTTCCACATCCATGGATTCAACCAACCAAGGATGGAAAATATTTGGTAAAAAAAATTGGATCTATATTGAACATGTGTAGACTTTTTCCTTATTGTTATTTCCTAAACAATACAGTATAGCAACTATTTACATAGTACTTACCCTGTATCAGGTATCACTAGTAATTTAGAGATGATTTAGGGTATGTAGAGTGTACAGGATGTACATGGGTTATCTGCAAAGACTATGCTGTTTTATATCAGGGACTTGAGCATCCTTGGATTTTGGTATCTGGGAGTGGGGGGGAGCTCCTGGGACAGTCCCCTGAAGATACCGAGGGATGACTGTGTTCACTGTCCTGTAACGCTTATGGGAAACAGCCCCAGTGCCCCAGCTTTCTAAATAGGTAAGGCACAGAGCAGTGAGCCCAGGGGAGGTGTGGGGGAGGGATCAGCAGAGCCAAAGCGCATGGGAGATGATGTGCAGGCCAGAGCCGCCCTGTCTGGAGCCTCAAGAATGGAAGTTTGACCTTTGGGGAACCGACACCCAGCTGGTCCATCCTGCCAGCTCCTGTCCTCTCCTGCAGTCTGTCTCTGCCCCCCCCTCACTCCTGCCTTGTCTGATATGATCTCAGGGCTCTGCTCTCCACCTGATGGTCCCTCCGTCACTTAGCCCCTTTGTACTGGCATTCCACATTTCTGGGTGGACTTTCATCTGATGTGGCTTAGCCCCTACACGCAACATTTCAAGCCAAGGAAACTCTGTCTTTCAGTCAGTATGTTTCAGTCACTTTCAAAATGCTTTTTCTAGGTTTCAATCACATATATCTAAGAAGCTAAAAAGTATTAACTTTCAGTTTACATTTTTGAAGAAAATAAGTATGGTTGAGGATCTCAGAATAGTGACATTTGGATAGCTCAGGACTTCATGTTTTAATAATGGCCTCAGTATTTCAGAGTAAGATTATCAAGAGAGAGGGAGCCCTGGGAAACCTACCTAAAACCTACTTAAAACTGAAAATACTCTCACAAGGCCTCACCGACAGCTGAATAATTTAAATTTTGAATTATATTCACCCCCCCAAGCATATAGTACTTCACAAATTATAGCTAATAATTACTGAGCATTTATGTTCCAAAAACATTATTTCACCTTCACAGTGACCCTATGAGGTAGGTACAGTCACCTCTGCATTACAGATGAGTAAAGGGAGACGTCACGGGTGCTCTGTTCGCATGACGGCTGCTGAGCAGCATAACCAAGACTCGGGGCTTTCTGACTGCAAAGCCAGTGTCTTCCGTCCCCACTCTCTACATCCAAATAGACCTCAGGATCATACATTTTTTTCAAAAATGGTCACCTTCAGTTTTACAAATAGGGAGGCCAAGAGAGGACTGAGGCAGGCTGCGGGCACTCACCTGCACACCAGCTATGGGCTCTCCAGACAGCCAGAACATTCCAGACTCTTCATTTGCTAGGAATCACTGGAGTAGCTGAAAGTAAAAGAACCATTTGTGTTTGGGTTACTAGGTAATTAGAGCTGATTAAGCAGCAATTTTGTTTACTACATTTAATTCAAAGGTTTTGGCATCTGTTCCACTGAAGAAAAGACAGACAGGATTATGGATCCAGAACACGGTCTCTCGGCACACACACGCACACGCTTTAACAACTAAAACTAGTCATTTGACTCAGGGTAAATTATTATATAGCAAATTCCTTTAAGCTCTCCCTTTGGTACATCTTAGAATTGTTTGTATTCTTAATCTGACATCAAGCAAAAATAACAAGGGAGAAGAACGAATCCTGAGAAGAAAATGAATGTGGAGAAATGTGCCCCAAACCCACCCTCACGAAGATGGAGCTGCTGCTGTTTTCACTGTGTGGAAACCCCCCGTTCTGAGCTTGATGATGGCAAATAAAGAAAAAGTCCCCTGGCAAGCCTGTGACACACTTCAAACTTCCCCGTTTTCCCTCTAAAGTCCTCTGGTCATGAGTTCAAATAATGTTACATGATAATTTTTTATTTTTCCTTGATAAGAGGAATTTAAATGCCTGAATGTTTGGCAGGATAGTTATCTTCCAGGTCATGGTCGGTACACAAACAATAACAACTTCTATTTACTGACACCCTTCTACAGAGAAGGCTTTGTACTGGCATTCCACATTTATTATTTTTAATCTTGATAACTTGGCAAAGTAGATGCTCTTATCCCTATTTACGGGGGAAAAAGAATGGAAAACAAACAAGCGTAACTGGGCCAGGGAGGTTAGAAAACATCTGTCTCACTCAAAATCTGTGTGCCGTCCACCCATCAAGCCCTGGAGCACCACCAAGGGTTAGATGATTTTTTCTGGCTCCTTGAACAAGTATTTGTCTTACTTATTTAATACCCAGCAGGGACCTAGGGTATGTATGACAACCTCCTGCCCCACAATAAGACATGGAGTTTGTTCTTCGGGATCTCGTAATTCACTAAAGAGAAAAGGTAGACTCAGTAAGTGCTGGGGGGACTGAGAGACGGGAGCAGCCAACGTGAGTTGAAAAGAAACGGGGAAGTGTCTTCAAATGAAGTGAGACCCGGGTGGACCTGATACAAGGCAAGGTTTGGATACGAAGACAGGAGAGGATAGCGTTCTACAGAGACCTGGACCTCAGGCCGAGCCTGCTGAATCGGAAAACAGAGAGGACACGGGCTGTGCTGGGGCGAGCAGACCCAAGGCCATTGCAATTTACCTTATCTTTGTGCCACTAAAGAAATTCAGAGCCAGCCAGGGGCCAGGCTGGAGTTCCCCTGCCCCATGTCCTGCATTTAGCCATTGTTAAAGAAGAAAAAGGATAAGGGGAAAGCCCAGGAGGACCTGGGACAAATAAAATCAGAACCTCTGAGTCTGTTTTCAGTCCCCATTATTCATTCTCCGAAAATGCAACACTGGAGATTTATAGACCTCTTCTGCATTCATTTCTGCTGAATGAGAAAAATATGAAAGCCATCCCCCTCACCTTCCCCAACACACACACACACACACCTCACCTTCCCCAACACACACACACACACACACACCACCTTCCCCAACACACACACACACACACCACCTTCCCCAAGACACACACACACACACCACCTTCCCCAACACACACACACCACCTTCCCCAACACACACACACACCCCTCACCTTCCCCAACACACACACCACCTTCCCCAACACACACACACACACACACCACCTTCCCCAACACACACACACACACACACACCACCTTCCCCAACACACACACACATATACCCCACCTTCCCCAACACACACACACACACACACACCACCTTCCCCAATACACACACACACACACCACCTTCCCCAACACACACACACACACACACACCACCTTCCCCAACACACACACACACACACACCACCTTCCCCAACACACACACACACCACCTTCCCCAACACACACACACACACCACCTTCCCCAACACACACACACACCACCTTCCCCAACACACACACACACACCTCACCTTCCCCCCCACACACACACACCTTCCCCAACACACACACACACACACACACACACACACACAATTTCCTCCAGTTAGGAATATGCAGAGTGCTGGAAGTTGTATACCAGGTGTTCAAAATCCTGATTTTGAGCATGAAGATGCCCGAGGACTGTGCTGTTTTTATCCCCTTCTGGTTTACTCTGTGAAGACACACCAGCAGTAAACTGTGTGGTGTTAAAATTCTGACAATGTTGCTGTCTTCTAGTACCCCAGGAGAGATGGTGTTAACGGGTCTTTACAGGATTTCAAGCCTGGTTTCTAGACACAATGTAACTTTTTATTATTATTACAATAATAAATGTGTTTAAATACTCCGTTTAGTTTGTACAAGATTAAGTCAAACAATTATTTTAGTGCATTTGAAGAAGAAAGCTCGCCCTCCAGACAAATTTTCCCCATCTCCCTCAGCTCTAATTTGGAGAGGTGAAGAAACTTCATTTTACTAATTTGCTGAACACAAAAGCTTTGGTGCTGATGTTTAGCTCTCTGTCTGCAGTTGAGAAGGGCAAGCCGAAAGCATCCCCCTGGGCTCTGGGGCTGCATGGCTGCAGCCGGAGGTGATGATCTCGTCCGCTGGCTAAGCAGAGCCTTGTGAAGGCTGTTATATGAGACAAGGCTGTGTACCTATCCCACAGTGGATAACACACCAAATTAAAAGCAAATCCATCTTGCATTTAGGAAGGCAGCAATAGTCAGGAGTGAAAGAGGGGAAAACCTCAGAAATTAGAGAGAACCTAATTTACCCTTTTATATTCTACTCAGGGTCTCCCAGACCCTTGGAATTTTCCTTATCAATTTTTTTTTTTTTTTTTTTTTTTTTTTTTTGAAACAGTCTCATTCTATTACCCAGGCTAGAGTGCAGTGATGTCATCATAGCTCACTACAACCTCAAATGCCTGGGCTCAGGCGATCCTCCTGCCCTAGCATCCTGAGTAGTAGAGATTATAAGCTCCTGCCACCATGCTCAGCTAATTTTTCTGGTTTTTTTGGTAGAGATGAGGTCTTGCTATGTTGCCCAGACTGATCTTGAACTACTGAACTTAAGCGATCCTCCCACTTCTGCCTCTCAAAGTGCCAAGATTACAGGCATGAGCTGCTCTGCCCGGCCTCTTATCCAATCTTCAGCTTGTATTACCCGAATGATGTTCCAGTAAGGGCTACTGTTTCTAAGTTGGTAAACACCAGGGTAAGTTTCATAGGAGATTTTTTGAATCTATTTCCAGAGCCCTTAAACTGCAGTCCTTGATGGGTAATCGCTATGCGGTGTCTTCCTTTCATTCATTTCATTCATTGATTGTCTACTACCCCACTTGGCTCGTTCACAGTGGGAACCCACTGGGCGAGGCAGAGGACTGGATGACACATGGGGACACAGGCAGAGGCTGCGCTGTCAATGGTGTTAGTGCAATAAGGAGTTATGGCGATGGGAGGGGGCAGCTGTGGTCGGAAAGCCTTCTGGAAACTGCCACTAGGAAAGCCAGGAAAACTATGAAGGATGATGAGGAGCCAGGTTGAGAAGACACAAACAGGGGTTCTAGTTGGAGAAACAGCATGCCCAGAGGCAGGGAAGCATGAGAAAGTGGGCAATCTTTGCTGAAATATGACAGGTGACAGAGCTGGAAGAGGGCTGAGCTATCAGAGTGACAGCACGCTCCAGTTTTCATGACCTAACGTATTTGGACCTGTGGATCTCAAGAGCCCATTTTAAAGGGCTGTTCTTTGATTGGCAGTCAAAGAACGTGATGGCAGGTCGCATTCAAAATGCACCACTCACCAAGGCAGAGATTCTGCAATTAGAGAATCTCGTTTAATTCTTAAAATATAACCAGGAATTCCACCAAGATCATTTAGTGTTTTGCTTGAACCATCACCTGTCCCTTTCCCATATTCCATACACTTAAGGTATTGCTCTAACTTGTTTGTAGAGGCCAGTTGATTTTAAAATTTGGTCTCTTATTTTTTGAGGAACAGCTGTTATTCATTTTATTTATTTTTGAGAAAGAGTCTCACTCTGTCACTGTGGGTAGAGTACCGTGGCGTCACAGCTCACAGCAACCTCAAACTCTTAGACTCAAGAGTTCCTCTTACCTCAGCTTCCTGAGTATCTGGGACTAGAGGTGCCACCACACCCAGCTAGTTTTTTGTTTTTTGGGGTTTTTTTTTTTCTATTTGTAGTAGAGACCTGGTCACAATCTTGCTTAGGCTAGTCTTGAATTCTTGAGCTCAAGCAATTCTCCTGTCTTGGCCTCTCAGAGTGCTGGGATGACAGGTGTGAGCCACCACACCCGGCCTATTCATTTTTATTGTGCATTCAAGAAAACTGAGAATCTTGTGACAAATATCAAAGCCACAGAGCAGGAATTAGATTGAAGAGCTCCAAAAGCTCGATTGGGGATGAATCGCCGGGGTACCGTGAATAAGGGCAAACACTCTGAACACTAAGTTGAACACCAACTCACATGCCCACTCTGAATACTCATGGGCATATGAGCTGGGGGCGAGTGGGGGGTTGACTCAGAGTGAAGCTCCAGGGCAGAAGGTGAATCCACTGGTGGATACTCTAAAAGGACTAGAAGCTCACAAACATCTAATAAACCGTCTTCTGCATTTCTTCCTATAACCAAAGACCAGGATTCAGGACCCTTTCTTGTATCTGAGACCCTCAGTTCCAGCTGGGAGATTTATTTTCTTCTCTAGGTCTGCCTTTAGTGATCATTTTATTGTATTTTCATTGGCATAAATGCAGTAAGGGTCAGAAATTTGCACCCTATGGGAATGACACAGATTCCTATTTCTCTCTCCAGACAGCTCCAGGTAATCAGAAGCTCTTAACACAAGGTGTGGAGCCTGAAGCTTTGACAATTTGGGGACGGGGTGAAGGGTTACAGGGTGAGGACATTGGGAGGGAGATGCTCTTTAAGAATAAAAAATTATTTGTGAAATTAAGTATAAGAATGAATAATTAATTACAGCAAGGAAAGAAATCATAGCCGTCATAGAAGGCTTAGAGATTTAGGACTTCAGGTCTTGTTTGCAATCTGGCTTCTGCTCTGCACCTATGACTCCTGCAGGTCCCAGCCACACCCCACTCACAGGGGCCCAAGCAGGCGAGGGCCTGAGGTTTGTACTTCATCAGCTCCGTGGTTCCACTGATGAAGGCTGCAGGAGAACAGCTTCAATATCAGTCCTCGTTTGCCAGAACATTCCCAGGTTATGCTTGGCATTCTTATTTACATTTTAATGATTACCTTTTCCAAAAAACAGCCCTGGTTTGGACGATAAACAATATGATCACACTAGTTATGTGGGTCCCCCCTGTGAACACACAAGCTGCACCTAGGTAGGGAGCTTTCAGTTCCAATTTTTGTACCTTCCCTGGCTTTCTGCTCCAGCCAGGCCTGGTAGAATGTATTTCCCAGTCTTGAAGTAGGGCAGTCATGCTGACCTACTTGCAGGGTGTTACACTGAAGGTTCTGTTCTGTGTTTTTCTGTCTTCGTAAAGAGCATTGTTTTGGTTTTATATACTAAGACATTTTGAAAAATCTATCGGTGTGTATAATGTCTTTCATTTGGGGATCCGAGGATCTGTAAGTAATGCCATCTAATCCCATAGATTTAGTCCTCACTGCCATGCTTTTGTGAAGATCCACCCATTTTTCTGAACAACCTACAGGGTGGAGCAGCAGGACATTCAGGCCCAGTTACAAAGGTCATCTGGGTGCTGTCCTTTGCATCTGATGTGCTAGTGACGCTAAGGAAGTTTACTCAGGCAATACCTCGGCCTTGGTGGGTCCCACTGTGTCAGTTCATCCCTGTGAGAGAAAGGCAGAAGGCTCACCCCCACGGGAAGCTGGCTTTGCACACTGCACCAACGAGGACGTCAGGACAGCCCTGTTGTGAGCAGCCTGCTGGACCCCGCTCCACCACTTAAGAGCCCTTGAGTCATCACATCCAGTGCAAATAACCAGGCAATGTCGAGGTAACATCAAAAAGTTAAGGTTTAAGAGGGAGCTTCCTCTGAGCACTGATCTGGGCACATAAACAGCGGCGGGGTTACGTGCCACTCTGTGTTTAAGGTAATTGCAGCTCAGCCCTGGAATGTGGCACTGTGAAAGCCTCATCACAGCAAACACAGTTGATTGTATCTGCAGACTCTGGCTGGGCAGCCAGACGGGGCACTCCCTCTCCCTCAGTTCACTGCTTCCTATGGAGACATTTTTGGAGATGGTCTCTGGGAACGTTAGAACTTGGCAAGCACCAGTACACTGCCCAGCGGTCTAGGGCCGGTGCCAGCTCGCCACCAGCAGTGTGTCTGCAATATGGCCTGGGGACCATGACCCACACCAGCTTGTGGTCACTCATGCTTAGCAGGAGCTCTCAGAAAATAGCTGAGACCCACGGGAGTGGCAGTAGCCTGGGTCCACACATCACCCTTCTTCATCAGGTCAGGCCACCACTCAGCCACCCAAATAGAGCCAACCAGAGATAGGTGAGTGGAGTGGGCAACACGTCCTGGGAGGGGTGACATCTCTGGGGCTATGGGATGATGGTTCTTGGCTGCTGGCTCCAGAGGCCCTAATGGGCCCAGGCAAATGTCCGACTGGCCTAGCCCAAGTTCATTCTAAACAGAGGAACACAGGGATTATTTGTACATTTCCACTTTGGAATCATACCTTTCTCAGGGAAAAAGATTCAGCAGTCCCCCTTCTGCCCTTCATCCTGGCTCCCCATCCCCAGACACATGACAGATCAGTGGAACTTTACTTATGGTCTGGGGACCCTCTTTTCCCTCTCTCCTTACAGAACTTCCTTCAAAAGTTATTGCTGGCAGTGATGTTTGCGCTAATTAGCTGCCCTTGATAGGTTTATTCCATCCAGTTGTAAATTTTAGAGGCAAAGTTCCCAGGCCAATTTAAAAGTAGGATTCACAGACCTGAGTGGAAATAGGGTTTGGATGACCTCCACAAACAAGTCCAGCCAATCCCCACATGCTTGAACACAGCATTCCCGGGGAGGTAAGTTAAAGGGACAGGCCTAGAAGAAATCTCATGTAGATCATCTGGATTAGTCACCTGACCTTACAAACAAGGCACCTGGGGCTCATAAAGGTGAATTAACTTCTCCTATCACACAGGGTCACCTCTGAAAGTGAAAAGGGTGTGGGTGGCTCCATAGACCACGGGTGAAACACTGAGTTGTCCTCTGGGCCAATTTGAACACAAGTGTCATAGGGAAGGCCTTGTCTGTTAGTCTCAAGTTCATCTTTCTTTTTACCTTCTGACTTTTTCCCCCATGGAGTAATATTATACCACCCCAAAAAACATATGGAATCCAACTGTTGAGATATTTCAGATATTCCAAAAAGTATACAAAGCAGTGGATATAATTTTGGTAGTGACAGTGGGCCAGCTGCTAGAGAGTCCAGCCCCCCTAACATCTGGACTGATCATGGCCCAGGTCTAGTCACACACAGCCCACTAGCTCTAACCCTCCGTGTGCTGAGTGGGGAATCGTCTCCGACTCCGCATCTGTCTCTGGCACTTTCAGAGTAATTAGGGAAGGTTCTGGAGGCAGTGATATGGGGAGGTTTTCTTAATGGGGTATTTGGGAAGAAATCTTTCTGGCCATGGTTATGGCAACTCTTTCGAAGAGCATCGTTTTCCTTCTGTGCTTCATCAGAAGCAAAAGCCAAGGCCTCCCCCTGCTTCCTCTCCCTTCTCTGCTTCTCTGTTCTGGCCCCTTCCTCCCGCGTTTCCTTCCCTTTTCCCTCTCCCCTCCCACTCCTCGCCTTCATTCATTTTGTCCTTTTCTTTTTCTCTTCCTCCTCCTTTTCCTCCTCCTCCTCCTTCACATCCCAAAGCCTACTGTGCTGTGTAACATCATCCCCACCCAGCGTGCGCGCCGGCCACTTGCTGCAGCCTGGCCTCCTGTCAGGTATCAAAAATAAGTGTTCCTTCGCATCGTTCTGCTTCTGTATAGATATTACATATTTTGGTGTTTTAATGTCGAGACAAGAAGCCTCCTTCTGTTACTGAATCAAGACCAGAATGTTTTAGTATAGAACTTCTGTCACAGGACGTTTCTGTCGTGTGGAGCAGTAACTTCAAATGATGCCAAAATCACACTCAAAGGAATTCTAAACCACCCCATGATTACATTTTTCTGTCTCACAACAAAAATTACCCGAAATTCTTTAAACATAGGGAGTCCAAGGATCATCTGGACTTCCTTAATATTTTGACTGTGTATACAGAGGATACCAAAAAATGCACCCACATTTAAAAAAAAGGGAAAAAACTGTATTAAAATTGTAATAATATAAACTAACATTTGTTATCTTGTATGTTGTACCTTGTGTCTCTTGTCATTGTAGAAGTCAAATGTGACTTGAGTATAACAATTTCAATACAGTTTTTTCCTTTCTCAAAATGTGTATAAGCTTTTTGGCACCCTCTGTATATATATTTGGCATCAGATGACACTTTGTCAACTCTTCATAAGAATGCACTTACAGTTGTATTATAATAATTATTCATGGGGCCATATGGCTGTGGCTCAGTGGGTAGGGCGCCGGCCCCAAATACCAAGGGTGGCAGGTTCAAACTCAGCCCCAGCCAAACTGCAACAAAAAATAGCCGGGCATTGTGGTGGGCGCCTGTGGTCCCAGCTACTCAGGAGACTGAGGCAAGAGAATCGCCTAAGCCCAGGAGTTGGAGGTTGCTGTGAGCTGTGTGACACCAGGGCACTTTACCGAGGGCCATAAAGTGAGACTGTCTCTACAAAAAAGAAAAAATTATTCACGAATTCAGTAGAATAAAGGATCCTCAAGGCAAGTTGCAAGTCTCCCTCTCCCCACCCATGGGCTTCCTCAAGTCAGAGGGGGCTGCCCAGAGACTGACCCTGTGGGTCCAGTTATTCTAGATACTCTGCCACACCCTTTGCAGTCATCCTATGGCCACGTCTTGTCATTTCACTTCCCAAATATATTCTGACCATCTCCATTCTTTCCAGGCTCCCCAAGCTGCCACCACGGGGTGCTAGACCACTCATCAGTAGCCTCCAACATTCCCTTTCCTTCCACACTTGTTTTTTTTTCCAATCTGTTCTGCTCACAGCAAACAGAGTGACCTTTTAAAGAAGTAAATATGACAATCTGTGCTCTGGTGTCCACGTGGGTCCTGAGGTGGGTCTGGCTCTCTCGCCACTGACCTTTGGCTCCCTGCCCTGCAGGAGCCTCTTGCCCTCTTTTGGTATTTAATGGTGACCTGAGACACGTGCTTCCTCCTCCTCCTCCACTCACCTCTCTCCTCGCCCCACCCTGCCCTAGACACTGACTAGTTTCTTTTCATCCTCAGGTCTTAGCTAACTGCAACTGGTCAGAAAAGTCCTGCATCTGAACCGATGCAGGTAACGCAATGTACTCAGAAAATATAATTATTCTCAAACATAACACCTGGTTCTTCTCTCTCAAAATCCCACTGTGAAGAGGGAGGATCACTTGAGTCCAGAAGTGGGAAGCTGCAGTAGGCTAGGGTCACACATCACAGCAATCTAGCCTGGGTGACTCAGAGACACCCTGTTTCTAAAAAAGTAAATAAGTAAAGGCTGCATCAAAACTATACATACAATGTGGCTAGACGTGGTGGTTCACACCTGTAATCCCAGCACTTTGAGAGGCCGAGGCAGTTTGAGACCAGCTTGACTGCAAGTGGGACCCCATCTCTACAAAATATAGACACATTATCTGGTCACGGTGGCAGGCACCTGTAGTCCCAACTCCTCGGGAGTCTGAGACAGGAGGATTGCTTAAACCCAGGAATTGGAGGTTGCAGTGACTATGTTGATGCCACTGTACTCTAGCCTGGGTGAGAGAGCAAGATCCTATCTCAAATAAATAAGACAAAACAAAAAGACAAACTAAATAAACACAATCTTATTTTTAAAAACTTCACCAAAATTATGAATTATATTTTATTTATATATTTATTACATGTAGATTATATTTATTATATTCTATAATAATATATTTTATTATTGTATTACATATAATTTCTCATATATAATATCTCTCTACATTAATCCCTACGTTCTCCCACAGACTATGAGCTCCATGAGGGCAGAGTCTATGTACGTTCTGGCTCAGGTAAGCGTATGATAACTGTCCAGTGAGCACTGGGGCTGCGTTGTCATTGTCATGCATTTGCAGGGTGCATGTTTGATTTTGAAGTGAACCAGTTGTCTAACGCCCTTAAATTCATGTACACACTGACCAGCTGGTTGCATTGTCCTTTTGTAGGTAGCAAAACAAGTTTAAAGAAGAAAAATAAGTTGGGAAAGGTAGTTTAGAGTCCTCAAATTCAGAGCTGCCTACTACACTTCTGGGCTCAAGTGATCCTCCCTCTTCACAGTGCTGGGATTACAGGTGTGAGCCACTCTGCCCCGCATGGTGGGATTTTGAGAGAGAAGAACCAGGTGTTATGTTTGAGAATAATTACATTTTCTGAGAGCCTTCACCACTTTCTTCAACCCCTGTAATGTAGTCTAAGTCACTAGTTCTCAACCTTGGCAACCCATTACGATCACTGAAAGAGCTTCTAAACATCTCAGTGCCCGGGCTGCAGCCCAGGACAGTTACACTATTTTTGCTGGTGGTGGAATCCAGCATCAGTAATTTTCCAAAGCTTCCTACCTGACTCCAGTCAGTGCCCAGCCTAAGTAAATACTGTCACCTCCCCCCTCACCAGAAAGTGTAAGGCTGCAGGGCAGGGACACCTCAGCTTCCTGTCCTCAGGGCCTCTCTACGTCCTCCCTCACCCTGCCGCCCTTCCCTGCAGTGAGAGGTTGGCCTGTCCCTTTTCCTATTTCATGATAACACTTTAAATGACTTCCCCTATGCCCGTATCTTCCAAGACTTGCTTTTATCTCCGGTCTCTTACTCCCTGCTGGATCTTCCCCTTCAGATTATAAACACGTATAAATACCCTCCTCTCCTGTCTTCAGAAAGGTGTCCTCGGAGCTCACCACCTCCACCTGTGTCGTTAGACGCACCTCCGTCCACGTCCACTTAATCCTTTGTGTTCTGGCAACATTCTTGCCCAATGCCAGGCCTCTCAGCTGCACTGGCTCTTACTAACCTTTCAGAACTTGGCTGCTGTGCTACACTCTATGAGAAATCCTTGAATTCATTGGCTGAATCCAGACTCTTCTACCACATGAAGCAAGTTCAAGTGGGATTCTTTGTTTTTCCCCCTCCTCTCCTCTCGCATGCCGGCTCCTTGCGGGTAGGAATCATTTTCGTCTTTGTTCACGTCCGCACCTGGCTAACTACAGGCGTCTGATCTATGTGTGTGGAGTTGAATGACAAGACAATTTTTCATCCAGCTAGACTGGTGTGGTCTAACTGGCCATACCGAAGTTTATTTCTGCCGGCCCTTGTGCTTTTATTCCCATGGACAACTGCCACAGACAATACCTGGGACAATTATTGGGACATTCTTCGGGATTTCGTATTATGCCACCTAATAATGCCATATTTGCTGCTCAGGAGGGATCTCTAAACAAACCCAATACAGGATTCCTCCCACTGGCATGTTCATGTTTTCCAAGGTCATCGCCACAATAATAATGCTGATTAGTAGTCAGAAGACGTAAGAGTCAACAGCAAGGTGTGTATCTTGTTTGCAGTTTTAGAAATTAAAATTCATACCTCAAAGCAGCCTGCTTTATGTTAGAATCCAGCACCACTTCCTTGGTCAGGCAGAGCTGACCTTCCTCTGTAGAGGGGACAGAAGAGATTGGGCCACCACTCTGAGTCCCAGTGGTAGCAGCTCACTGGAGTCCCTCTCTCCTTCTGTGGTCCTCCTAAGCCTCCTTCACAAGGACCAGTTACTTTCAGCCATCCTCAAGTGCTCAGCTCCCTCAATGGAGTCGCCAAATCCCTACTCCACCTGATTAATTAGCTGAGTAAATCGAAGCAACTCCTCAGCCTTCTGGCCCTTCGTCCTGCTAAGTTTTGTAAAGCTCACAGACTGCACGTATTCGTAAGCACAAGAAACACCTGTGAGCAATTAAACACATACCCTCGCTTTAGTGGCCTTGGAAATATGCTTGTGGCTCTTAGAATGTTGTCACGGGTCTATAATTACAGGAGACCTTAACCAAATCTTCCCAAGGGTCCAATTACAGAAAGGGTCATTCTTTCAAATACAACATGATGCTGCTTCTAAAAATAATTTTGCCTGAGATTCAGAAAGAAGTAAGCTTTATGCGGGAACTTCTTTAAAGGAGCCACATGTGGGAGTTTGCAGGGAGAAGTGCCTCCAGACAGGTCTCTGAAATATGTATCTAACCACTGCATGGGGAAAGAGAACCACCAAAGCCAATGAAAGGAATTTGCCAAATTAAAACCCTATTTAAAATTACCCACCCAGAAAATGTCACATACGTTTCTGTTTGGCCTACAAACAATACCCACAGAGTTAACAGACAACGCCTGCAACCATGGGGTGTCCTATGAGAAAGTGAAATCCCATCTTTCAGAAGAGACAGTCCACTGGAGAATTACAGAACAAAAAGATAATCTTTAATTGCAAAATTGAATTCTTATCATTCTGCGATGCACACTGCTGTATATTCTAGGTGACTAGAATATTTAAAGTTAAGCCTTACAACACGGAAGAAAGTCCCCTACTCCTAGCACCAGGCTGAAAAAAACCAAAGTCCCTAGAAAAAAGAGTTTTTAAACAAATATACTTGTGCTTCATGAGCTAGAGAATACCCAGAATCCTAGAACAATTCTGTCTATTTGTGTATTAATCAGGACAGGAGAGTGGGAGGCGTCTGTATGTACATGGTAGAAGGCAGTGGTCACTGCCACCTGTGGCTACTGAACACTTGATATGTGGTGATCTCAGTTAAGGTGCTGTGTATATAAAATTTGACCTGCATTTTGAAGATTTGCAGTGATGAAAGGAATGTAAAATATCTCATTAATACCTAGTGTATTAATTAATGTTGAAATTATATATTTTTTTAACTTATATTTAATACTTTAATATAAAATATTTTATATTTTTATATTTATAAAGTAACCAAATTAACTCTTTTTTTTTTTTTTGACTTTCATTAATGACTTTACTATAGAGATAGAAATCAAAATACTTAATAGGGAAAATATAATGATTAATTAATTGATCCTGAAATTGTTTGTTAATGGGTATTACATACTCATGAAATACATCATTTGTATATATATATATTTTTTTTAACTAACCTTCACTTTTATCAGCAAGATTTTTTTTTTTTTTTTAAGCAGGAACTCAACTTTATTGCGTCAAGCAGCTGCTTATATAGAGCGTGGGGAAGGGGCGGGGAAAGAAGGCGGGGGATGAGGTGCGTGACAGGGTTGGGCCAATGGCATGGTACCACGTTGGCTGTATCTAGGTAGAGG
>CAUYPK010146006.1:0-13096 GCA_963574355.1 Loris lydekkerianus
ACCACCCCGACCCACCATTTACAACCAACAAAACAAAACCGCACAAAAAACAAAAAAACGGGACTTTTTTTTTTTTTTTTTTTTTTTTTTTTTTTTTTCAGTTTTTGGCTGGGGCTGGGTTTGAACCCACCACCTCCGGTATATGGGGCCGACATCCTTCTCCTTTGAGCCATAGGCACCACTCTAAAAACTGGATTTTTAAGATCTCTTAGAAGGGGCAAAGGGATTAATTAGTAATCTAACATTGCTTCAAGACCAAATGACAAACTTTATCAGTAGAGGAAATAATCTTAGAAGAAATCTCAAAACCAGTTAATATCATGAGTTATTCAAATTGGCTTTGAACAACTCTTCATCTTTGTAACATAACTGGCTCCCTAAATGGTATAATATGAAGTAAAATTATTGAAAATACTCCATGGAAGGAATTGGGGCTCTGGCATACAGTTTTATTGAGACTAGTCTCATTCTCCCATTATGTTAAGGAAGATCTCTTAATTCTGGGCAGGCTACAACAAAACAAAACCGAAGTAGGAACAGGCGTTAGTATTAGGCCAGTGATGCGGGCGCCGTGGGCTTGTGTTCTGCCAGCCGGATTTCACAAGAGACAGGTGACAGCGTGGCCTTGAATCGTCTGAGGGGGCACCCTGCACGCAGGGGATCTGAAAAAATGTCGTCAGGGAGTCTAGGCATTTTTCGTAATTGCTGAAGGCAAACCCTGGACATCATCTAGGATAATTTCCCTGTGCCAATTGGTCAGGCGTGGTGGCCTAGCTGGGGCGGCAGGGCAGGGCTCAGCCCAGCAGGTGTCCGGCCCTCAGTGGGGCGGTGGTCGCCCAGCCACACTGCCAGGCACCCACAGGCACGGCCTGCCCCTCCCTCGACTCTCTGTCTGCCTGGGGGTGGGGAGACCTGCTGCCTCAGCCCTCCACCCCTCCTCTTTTTCTGCCTGATGAGGATGGGGTTTGGGGAGAGACACTTCCCTTGAGGCCCCCAGCTCCTCTTCGTGACAGGTGGGGTAAGGTCCTGCGCAGCCCCAGCCTCACTCCTGGAGAGGACCGAGGCCAGGGGGTGTGGCAAAGGGCCGAGAAGCAACCAAGTTACCCCAATCAGAGCAGACAGCGAGCAGAGAAAAGTGACTTTACATTGACTTGGGCTCATTAGGCCCCATGTCACATAAATAAAACGGGTAGTTTCAGCCCCGCAGTGAGGTTGGGGAAGGTTTGAGGGGAGACACATGTGTCTTAAGAAGCTTATTATGTAACCCCCCGACCTGTCAATGACCCCAGAGGCCACCGCCCACCTTGCCAGGAGAAGGTGGGACGAACCAGTTAGGGACAGGGACCTGTGTTGCTCTCTGAGACTAGTTTCCTCTTCCCCTGGTAGTTTATTTGCCTCTGTTCTGTAATAAATGTGACTGTGATCACTCCATCATCAACTAGGCACCAGCTCTCATTCTTGGCGCTCAGAATCAAGAACTCGGAACATTCACCTCCAGGCTGGTCCTACCCTTGGGGAACTTAACCAAGGACAAGTCTCTAAGGACAAAGAAATTAACTGAGAATAAAAGCTAAGCACTGCCTCAGATGTATTTGAGTTTCACCTCAGAGGGGTTTTAAAAATATAGATTCATGGGCCCCACCCCAAACCCCTTGAATAAGAATTTATTGAGCTGGAGGCCATGAATTTACACTTTAAACACCCCACTGGTTCTGGTGTGCTGAAATAAAAACTTATGAGTGGTGGATCTGATAAACCTGATGACTTAGTTTACTAAGACTTTGTAAATGAAAACCACAAAGAATCTACATATTTGAATTAGAGATCTGGAAGGTGGAAGTAGAATGAGATGTAAGGATAGGAACTGTACACACAGCCTTATTATAAAAATGGAGTTGATGTATCATGTCAAGAAATCATAGAAATTTTAGGATTTAAGATTAGCATCTTCCATGCAGACAAGTGTTCCACAGGAATAAATCTGGGTAAAAGCAGAACATAGAGGTCAGACTAACAGAGAGATTGATCTGGATGCTAACGTAACAAAATAGAAAAACCCAACATGCCCCTCTGCCGTAAGTCTTAGTGTTGTAGCAATAAAACCACAGATAAAAAATTGACCAAAGAATTGACAAAAAATAATTTTAATGAATAAAATTGAATTAGACAACATAGACTCTCTTCCTTAATAAGCACCACGGACATCTCAGTGGTTTAACACGATAACCTTTATTCTACATCACAATCTAATTATCTTGTGAAAAACCATCATGGGTCTAGGATCTGGCCGCAACAATAAACAGAGATCAGTGTCACTGGGTGAGAAGCAGGAAGATGCTTTCCTGTTCACGATGACCCAACCACAGACTGAAAGGCGCAGTGTGCTGCCGGGAAGAGGGACTGCAGGAAAAGAAACAAACAAAAACAAAACAGAACCAAGCTGTGCTCAGTCTGTCTAAGCCTGAAGACTGAAGTTGGGCCTAAACCACAGAGAACCTTCTTGCTGTCTCAAAAGCCCAGCACCAATTAATCAGTAACTAAGTAACTGTTGGAAGGGTCAGAGTACAATGAAAAGACAGAGAGAGAGAGAGAGTGAGAATTCTTTTGTGGCTCAAGTGTAGAATAATCAATGTATCAATGTTTTACAGTCAACCCAGAAGACAGCCGTACCAGAACAATAGCAAAAATAAATATAACATGTAATATATAGTAAATATATATTTAAAAGGAAAATATGACATAGACATTATTCTGTATTTTTTTTTTTTTACTTTTCTATTGCATAAATGTTATTGATTAATCAAAACGATGATGATAGGCCTATTTCACAATGGCCGTTAGTAATAGTAAGAATAATGGAACAAATAATGAGTCTGAGAAAAATATGACATTTTTATACTATTTCTGTCCTCTGACATAGCAATTTCTTTAAACTCATTTTAAACTATTAGTTAAGTTTTGTAGGCCATATTACTAATAACATTTTGTAGAAACATGTCTAAGGACATTATTTCCTTACATTTTAATAAATTAAATATTTAAATACATAAACACGAGTTTTTTAAAAGAGCATAATTTAATTAAACAAATATTATGCATATTTAATTAAAATAGCAATTTTATTTTATCCCAAGGTACAATAGGATAATTTTATCTTTTTGTTTTTCCAATAATACTTTCCTAATAAGATTAGTGCTTTTAAAAAACTATTTTTCTTCCTTTATATGGTGGCAAAATCAAAATAATCAATTATAAATGTTATTCTGACTTTCATCTCTGCTTTTATCACGTCTGCGTTACACTGCTTCCTGGTGTGAACTGGACACGCTGCCATCAAGCCTAATGTTCTCTCCACAAAAGCGTCTGAGAGTGGGCATTTAGGATTTTACTTACCAGTAAGCAGCAAGTATTAGACATGTGGAAATTAATTTTCAGCTCTTCAAAAATGACCCCCACTTTGCATCTTTGAGGTCGTTGTGGTAGACAGGCTATTTGTCAATCAGGTATTTTGGATCCCTGTCTAAAATGCCAACTATTTTTAAATTCTCTGAAGCACATTGGATATTGTCGTGTTAAACTTCTCTTTCTCAAGGAAAATGGTTTTAAAACACAAAAGTAATTTGAAAATATGAAAGTTGACTCCTAAAACAGTCACAGATTTAGTAAAGAAGTGTGAAAGTTGAGCTTAACTTGGCTGCACTAATATGGTGAAGTGTTTTTGAGTTCTGAAACAGTCTTACTTCCAAAAAAAAGTGTCTTCTTTTTTCTTGGTTTAGTTTTGATGGCAAGCTAAACATGACGTCAAACAACACAAGCGTAGTCAGTTTGTCCTTTTCTTGGAAATGTATTGTCTCTTTAAAAATCATGTTGGAGAGATATAAATTTCTGTTTTATTGTAATGTTTTTCTTACTCTCGTTTCCTAATTAGAAGGCACTATTCCTGTCCTGCACTTTGAAAATATGATTTCATGGCAGAGCGATACTTTAACATATTGTCTATGGCAGACAATAATAATAACCATTTTGTAAGCACATGTCTACAGAGACGATCTTCTTCCATTTAATAAAGTGGAAAAAAAAACAAACTCATTAACTGCTTCTGAACATTTTGAGCAAACAAAACTAAACAAAGACATTACATGAAGTCTTAAGATCAGAGACAAACACATCCCTCCCTTTCTCAGGAGTGTGGTGTACAAGGTGCACAGAGCAGTTAGTACTTAGGAACTTTTCAGTGTTCTTTGATGAAGATGATTATGGATTCAATTAAGTTAGTCGAAACTTAAATTGGCATTGTAAACAATATCGATAATCTTTAGTTTTATATTTTCTTGTATTCATTTATATTTCCATACAAATCCAAAAGGTTGTTTGAAACTCCACTTTTAAATCAAAATTCCTTCTAAGAATTTTGGAGAGATATTTTTTCCAAATGAAAAATGAGAACATTGCTGTATCATTCAACAAATCACTTGATCATCTCCGGACAGCATGGCCATTAATATTTTACAGAATTTCCTCCTCACTGTAGGGGACCACCACATCTGTTGTCAAAATTTCTTCCTTTGTACTTCCACTAAACAAAGTTTAAATCAGGAAATGCATGTTTGTTGAGTTTCGTGGACAATCAGACAAACACTATGATAGCATATGTTTAATCTCGTGGTATGCCCTAACAAATTTAGTAGCCACTACTTTCAACTGAGCATCAGTACCTTTCAAAGAGATGAAAGGACTTTTTCTTAGCTTCAAAATACTTGCCTATCTCCTACTGGACTTGAAAGATTCAGTCTTCGTGTGTGCTTCCACGGCCCTTTCTCTACTGGGTTCAAACCCAAACTCTTTTTTGCATCTTCTGCTATATTCTCTGTTTTCATTATTCACCTCCCTATTCCCAGCATAAGCCTCATGTTATTCAGATGACACAGTAATTTATCCTTCATTTTTGGTGATGTCCTGCTCATGCTGGTTTTGGTATTGTAATTTTTTTTTTTTTTTTTTTTTTTGGGCCAGGGCCAGGTTTGAACCCACCACCTCCAGTATATGGGGCTGGAGCCTTACTCCTTTGAGCCACAGGTGCCACCTGTAATTTTATATATATATATATATATATATATATATATATATATATATTTTTTTTTTTTTTTTTAGGCAGAGTCTCATGCTGTCACCCTCAGTAGAGTGCTGTAATGTCACAGCTCACAGCAACCTCAAACTCTTAGTCTCAAGCTATTCTCTTGCCTCAGCCTCCCAAGTAGCTAGGACCACAGACACCCACCACAACGCCTGGCTATTTTGTTGTTGTTGTTGTTGCTGCTGCTGCACTTGTCACTGTTGATTTCAGCTGTCTAGGGTCGGGCTTGAACTCGCTAGCCTTGGTGTATGTGGCTGGCGCCCTACCCACTGAGCCATGGACACGACCCTGTATTGTAATTTTTTTATTGTCTTAATACTTAGAAAACGTCACAGTGTTGACAAAGTCAAAAACTGGAGGTAGCATTATCTTAACACAAGATTCAATTCCTGGGCAAAGTCAAAGATGAAATTCTGACATTCATGGTTATTGAATTGCACATTTTTTGTGGTATCAGTCAGCATGATGCAAACATAGATGACCCAGTATTGTGAACTACAAATTACGGTTGCCAACATCTGTGGAAAGCAACCCCAGATACCATGAAAACAACTCCAGAAGGTGGATTTTCTAAAAATCTGGCTGTTTTCAGCCACTCACCAGCTGCAGTAGGAGTTCTGTACATTTCTCCCAATGCTTTGACCCATCACCAAAAAGAAGAGGACTTGCTTCCTCGGGGGGAGCAGTTTCTGGAAAGCAGTACTGTTAGAACTGGAATAGTCCCAGGCAGACTAGGACAGTTAGTGACCCCATTGTATGGTCAGGGACTGGTGGAGACTGAGGATGAAGTGGGTCACATCTCTAAAGTTAAATCAATCTTGCATTCCTAGCATAAACCATCTCTGTACGTGGTATAGCGTTTTTATATATTACCAAACTGAATTTTCTTATACTTTAAAAATTTTGCTCAAGATTTTTGAATCTAAGTTGATATAAAATATTAGCTTGTCATTCTATTTCCTTTTAATTTTTTTGTCTGGTTTTTATATCTGGTTAATGCTTCCCTCATCATATGAATTAGGAAAAAATGAATCTAAGCCCTCCCAGATAACCTCTTCCTTTTCATTCTGATCCTATAATTCTATTCCAGGTTAAATTCACCGGGATGATCTTTTTCAACAATTATAACTTATTTCTGGACTTCTTATCTTCTCTCCTCATCCAGTCCTACTTGTATACACAGTCAAGTGAATCTTCAAGAGGTACAAATTTTATGTTGTTATTTTTGTCTCTCAGAGACTCTAGATTTCCTATGTAATAAAATATAAATCTCTTAACCTCCCTTCTAAAGCCTTCCATTATTTATGTATACTTTCAGTCAGATCTTCAAATTCTTAATACCAGCAGTTTTCGAACCCACCCAAACGTATATTAAAACCACTTGTGGAACATTTAAAACATATCGATTATGTCAAATGGGAAATTACATTGTTGAAATGGTGGTCTCCAAGAATGCTGTCAAGGGACCTATTTCTAGAGGTCACAGAATAGAAATGTTCACAGATCAAATTAAAATGCTTGAATGGGATGGTTGTTGAATAACTTTAAAACATGCAGTGAGAAGCAAGGGGGAAAAGAGGTGTCAGTGAACACGGTTAGGGTGACATTCTGCGGGAAGCACTTACTACATCAATTCTGGAGTTGTTAAAGCGCAGATGGGTGCTCTCTCTCTCCTTCTCGATCTCTTTCTCTCTCTTTCTTCCACATCAGCCTTCTCCATTGATGGTGTGGCTATAAGGACCAGAATTTTTTAAGCTATGAGACCCAAATATACTAAATGACTTGGTGCTGCTTTTCTAGGTAGATACAAATTACTCCTGCTCACAGTTGTAGCTTTCCAGGTGGCCTGACAAACTGCCATGGATTTTATTTTTATTATTATTTTTTTTTTAACAGAGGACACATGGGGCATGAAAGCTTTCCAGATGATTTTACTGAACATTCATGGTTGACCCCTCCTACTCTATCCCATCTAGGCCGGCCAGAAAAGTCTCCTTACCAACACACAATTCACTGAGAGTTCTCCAACCACTTTATAGCACACACATTTCACCCCATCCTAATGGGGTTTCCCTTTCTAGCTAAATTTATCTAAGTCCCATTTCATGCTAAAGTCTCTGTAATTATTTAACTATGTTATAATAAATTCAGCTTCTTGAAGGTAAACTTGCAATTAATTGAGAACAGATTCATCAGTTAAAAATGTTTTCTGAACATCCACTACCATTCTCCACTCAATCCTATGTAGGCTGTATATTACTCTTTCAGTGTCTTTATTCCATTATGTGCTGTACTGATTCTTGTTACTGAGCTCCTTGTTTGTGTGTTTTTGCACTGCACAATTATGGGAGTTTGAGCAGTATCTAAAAGAAAAGTTAAATATGAAGCAACTACAGGCAACTTCAGGGAAGTTAACCTTATAGAAATAATCATGAAACCCTCAGATTTGACTATTTGATTGTTACCAGGTGAGAGGTGGAGGGAGAAAGAGAGACAAGGAGGTTTTACATTTAAAATTGAGAACACTTATGTAAAAAAAGTAGAGAATCTTCTGGATGGCATCTGTGGCTCAAAGGAGTAGGGCGCCAGCCCCCTATACCAGAGGTGGCGAGTTCAAACCTGGCCCTGGCAAAAAAAAAAAAAAAAAAAAACTGCCAAAAAATAAATAAATAAATAAATAAATAGAGAATCTTCTCTGACCATGTCAGTGGATCCAAAGATAGCATCATGTCATGAAAAGTACATTATTTGTACCTCATTTCAAATTATTCTACATATTTGTTCAGGGATCATAATTTCGCTAAAAAATGATTTTAAAGACATATTTGCATTAAATTGGTTTTGGCAAATGAATTATTCATCCAAATTCTCAGCAGCAAACAATAACAAATTCATATAGACAAAATCGGACACCAGGGCAAGTAATTTTAAAAACCAGTAAATAAAAAACCATCTCAGCTACCTGACACCAACCAGTGCAGCGTTTAGAAAACCTGTGTCCTTCCCTTCATTTTTCTATTTTGCCAGTTTTGTTTTCATATAATTTATGAGATCATTTAGGAAGTGATATGAACTGGTGCTAAAGAAAAATTGCCTTACATTACACAAACTTTACAACAGTCTATTTGATTTAATGATATAGCTGTTTTAATTGCTTCATGCAATGTTATCCTCCAATTTGATTTTGAATATGTATAGGATTGACTTGATTCTGTTTATACAAATCATGTGAAATAAAACTTTGATATAATGCGGAGTTCATCATGTAAAGAATAGTGTGCACATATATTCCTAGTAGAATCTTGAGGAATAGAATTTTCTATTAGGTTCAAAATTATTGATTCCAACTATGGCTTTTGCATTCCAGATGACAAAGTATAAGGAACTGTTACTCGCAAAGTGTTATAAAGCACTGTCTTCTAATCCATCAGTGAGCAGCTGGGAAGTACTTGGTGGGGGGCTGTGGCCTTGGATAGACATTAGGTAAATTATTAATTCTCCTTGTCAATAGTTCCTATGTATTGTATATAGACAGAATGAAAAGTGCCTCTTTCTTGTTAATATCTTTACTCTAAGCAATTAACCTCATCTGATGTTTTTATGTCCTCAATTCCTACACTGAGTAGAATACCCTAAACTCCCCTTCTGTGTTTGAGTTAATATGAGATTATATACGTGAAATCCTAAGAGATGAACCTGAAATGTCATCAGTGTTATAACTTATCGATATTATACATTTAGCCCATTTTGATTGTGAAGGACTGAATTACCAGTAAAAATGAGTTATTAAATTTTAAAATGAAAATGAGGGCAAGTTATATGAGCCTTTATGTAAATTAGATAATTATTAAAAAATTATCTGACTTCTCATTGTGGAAATTTCAATTCTTGACAAAGATATGATAGTGCAATTTTTGAATGTTCACATCAACTTATAGTAAAAATTATATGAATGTATTATTTATGATGAGTCAAAGTATGTTGTAACAATATTTGATGGAAAACATAATATCAAGCTTTTTATGAAAAGTTGCTAAAAATTTATCTTATGTTAAATGCCTGGTTTCCTTATTTGAGTGTCATAGCCCTAGTATAAGTATCTCCTTTTCTGGTTGGGCATGGTGGCTCACACCTGTAATCCTAGCACTCTGGGAGGCCCAGACAGGTGAATTGCCTGAGCTCAGGAGTTCAAGACTAGCCTGAGCTAGAGCGAGACCCTGTCCCTAAAACTAGCCGGGTGTTGTGGCACCTATAGTCCCAACTACTTGGGAGACTGAGGCAGGAGGATCACTTGAGACCAAGATTTTGAGGTTGCTGTGAGCTATGACACCATAGCACTCTACTGAGGTGACAAAGTGAGACTACCTCAAAGGAAAAAAAAAAATCTCCTTTTGAAGGATAATATGAGAAACTCAGCACCACAAACCACTTATGATGAAAATAAGATTTGGGGGAGTAACTAATCCATCTCCTTTTTTTTTTTTTTTTTTTTTTTGTAGTTTTTGGATAGGGCTGGGTTTGAACCCGCCACTTCTGGCATATTGGGCTGGCACCCTACTCCTTTGAGCCACAGGTGCCGCCCTAATCCATCTCCTTTTTCTAATCAGTCTGAGGCCTTTTATTACAAAATATTTTCTAAACCCTTGTTTCATAGAATAATGTTTCACATTGTATTATTATGTAATCACATAACAAGTTTATCACCCATTACAGGAAATAAATTTAAAATAAATTTTTCATCATTGCAGTTTTTCAAAAGGTAGAAATGCAGAAGCTGTAGTATTTTATATTCCTCATTAACATTTTGGTGTGAATGAAGATAAAGCTTTACCATTTGGGGCAAAAAATTAAGAAAATTATTACCTCCCAAAGAAAGTGTCAATCATCAATATTCCTTTTATTCATTATTTCTTTGAACACATGGCCCACTAGCAATTTGCATATAAGCAAATGATAAGAGAAAACATCAAGAGAATCACTGTTTCCTTCAAAGTGCACCATCAAGAGAGTAAGAAGGCAACCCATACAATGGGTGAAACTACTTGAAAATCACATTTCTTCATAGGAGATTTGTATCTAGAACATCTGAAGAACTTAGATGACTCATTCATCAAAAGACAAATACACCAATGAAAAGTAAGCAAAGTTATTTGAAAAGATGCTTTTTCAAAGAGATATACAAATTGTCAATGAGGACCTGAAAAGATGCTGAACATGGTCAGTCTCTAGGGAAATTCAAATCAAAACCACAAGGACATACGACTATATCCCCCACTGGATGGCTAAAATAAAAGGTACAGACAAAGTAAATTCTAGCAAGGATGTTAACAAATTAGGTCCTGCATATATTACCAGTGGAATTATAAAATGAGAAATCTACTTTGTAAAATATTTTGTCAGCTTCTTGAAATGCTGTCGAGTTGCCATAGGACCCTGAAATATCATTTGTGAGTATTGATCCAAGAGGTTGAAAATATGTCCATGCAGAACCTTGTGAGTAAGTGTTCATAGCATCATTCTTCCTAATAGACCAAAGTAAAAATAACAAAAATGTCCATAATCTGAGGATTAGATAAATAACAATATGATATATTCAGACAATAGAATTTATTCAGCCATATAAAATAATCAAATACTAATACGTGCTATGACATGAGTGAACCTTAAAAATCTCATTCTAAGTTTTAAAAAAATGCACAAAGGCAACATATTATATTATTCTGTTTATATGAAATTTCTAGAACAGTAGTAAGACCGAAGTAGGGAGACTGGGGAATGACTGCTAAAGGGTATGGGGTTGCTTTTTTAATGATGACCTATTCTGAAAGTAGATAAATATTAATGATTGTAGCTCTCTTTAGTAAACACACTATAACTCCTGAATTATACAATTTAAAAGGATGAATTTATACTAAGTGAACTATATCCCAATAAAGCTGTTATACAAAAGCTTATAGACTTAAAACATTTTATAAGGCTCATGGAATCCATGTACTTTGGGTCAAGTATGGTGAGAGTGGCTAGTGTATCTCATGATTCCTGGAGCCTCAGCGAGAGACACCTCAAGAGAATGTGCGTTGCTCCCTGGCTGGGGACTAGAATCATCTGGGATTATCTTTACTTTTGTGTCAATTAATTGAAACTCCTTTTTTTCTGAGACGTCCAGCTGGGGCTGTTGGTAACACTTCATCTCCTTCTCCCGTATCCTAGACTTGCTCACCACAGAATGGTGGCCACGTGGTAATTAGACTCATTTTTTTACATGGCAATTACTCTACCTGGGAGTGTCTCAGGAAACAGGGCAGATATTATATTGCCTTCTCTAACATAAAACCAGAATTTATGCCTTATTCTTCTGCCTCATTCTGTTGATTTCAAGCAAGACCATTTGGATTTAAACAAAGAGGACAGAAAAGACAGAGAGACCCCTCCTTGGATGTCAAAGAGTTTGTGTTTGTGTGTTTTTTAAATTATTGTGGTAAAATACGTATAATACAAAATTTGCCATCTTAACCATTTTTAAGTGCACAGTTCATCAGCATTAAGTGCACTCACATTGTTAATCTCCAAAACTGTTTTTTTTTTTTTTTTAATTCTAAAAGAAATAAACCCTATATTTATTAAACCACACCTCCCCTTTGGTCCTTCCCTCCAGCTCCTGGCAAACACCATTACACAGGGTAGACATAAATGTCCGTAAGTCCACCCTGTACATTGAGTTCTCTAAGAATTCCACTAGTCCAGCTACTGTCTTTAAGCAGACTCATATAGCATTTGTCCTTTTACGACTAAACTATTTCACTTAGCATAATGTCCTCAGGGCGTGTCCATGTTGCTGCATGTGTCAGCATTGCCTTCTTTTAAAAGGCTGAACACCCCATTGTACATACGTAACACATTTTATTTATCCTTTCAGAAGGAAAACAAAACTGGTGGGCTCTTGGATTGCTTCTTTCTTTGGGCTATTGTGAATAATGTTCCTATGAGCATGGGTGTACAAATACCTTTTTGAGGTACTGCTTTTGTTGTACCCATTGCCACCTATAAGAAAAACTTGGACCCCCAGGTATTAATCAGATGGTGATTTATTATACCTGCGCAGGGGTCCACTGCCTTAAAGGGAAGGTGGCCCCGAAGTGCAGTGCAGGCTGATTTTTATGCCCCTGTTTGTGCTGCGTGGCAAGCAAGTTAGGGAGCACAGAAGAGGAATGTGGCAGTTAGCTCAGGGCAGGGTTACAGTGTGGCGGTTGGCTTGGGGACAGCTTAGGAAACTTAGCTTGAGTAAGCTTTCAGCATTGTTTTACCTATGGCTAGGAGTTTTTGGGAACTCAGGGAACTTCCTTATTCTATTCTGAAACCTGTTCCCGGATTTTGCCAGGGGTTGGGGGAGTGTTGAAGTGTGCGGGGACGCAGGCTGAGATTACACTTTTGATTCTTTTGGATTTATACTCAAAAGTGGAATTGCTGAATCATCTAATAATTCTATTTTTATTTTTTAGGGGAGCTGCCATACTGTTTTCTCCCGTGGTTGTACCATTTTATGTGCCTACCAACAGTATACAAGAGTAACAATTTCTCTACATTCTTACCAATGTTTGTTATCATCTTCTTTGTTTTGTTTTCTGTTATACTATAGCCATCCTAGTGAGGATATATCCTATAGCTATGTGTTTAAATCACAATTGGGCTTATAGATTCAGGAAAATATATTACCAATTAAAGTGCTTATTGCTGCATCAGAATTTTTTATTACATTTAGTTTGATATGTTCAGGTGACATCTTTTATTTTAATTATTTATTTTTATTGTTAAATCATACCCGTGTACATTAGTGCAATCAAGGGGTACAATGTGCTGGTTTCATATACAATCTGAAATATTCTCATTAAACTGTTCAACGTAGCCTTCATGGCATTTTCTCAGTTATTGTATATAGATGGACGAAACAATCTTAATTTCTTT
>CAUYPK010146007.1:0-25284 GCA_963574355.1 Loris lydekkerianus
TTCCTCCTGGGGTCCAGAAGTCCCTTGCTGGCTCCCTGTATCCTCAAAGGGATGATCATAGGCAGATCCCACCGGCTAGAGATGTCTGGAGTCTTGTCTCCCCAGATTCGCCAAGCCCAGTTACAGGGAAGCTGTTACTCAGCCACCATCTTTAATCCACTCTCGACTTTTTTTTTTTAATTGAAACAGAGTCTCACCTTCTTGCTCACAGTAGAGTTCTATGGCATCATAGCTCACAGCAACCTCAAACTCTTGGGGTCAGGTGATCCTCTTGCCTCAGCTCCCAAGTAGCTAGGCCTAAAGGCACCCACCAAAACGCCTGGCTATTTGTAGAGGTGGGGTCTTGCTCTTGCTCATCTATCCAGCTTCTTTACCTTGCTGATTTGTTTCAAATGGTCTAATATTGTTGGAATAGTGACATCAAACCTTGCTGCTAATTCATGCATAGATCAAGATGGATTCACTTCAACTATAGCTTTCAGCTCATTATTATCCACCTTGGTCTCACGTGGTCTCAGGTTGCCCACGTGACTCATTTTCAAGATTAAAATCACCAAAATAGAACTTCTCAAACCATCGACATACTGTGCATTCATTAGCCACATCCTTACCAAATACTTCATTGATATTTCAAGTTGTGTGAATGGCATTGGTTCCATGACAGAACTCATATTTGAAAAATAACACAAATTTTTTACTTATCCATGGTTTCACGAAAATTACTCTAAAATTTTTGTAGAAAAATTAACCAAAACATTTATTGGAAAGAAGGAGGGTGTACTTTCACAATAAAAACAAAACAAGAACTCTTGGACATTTTGTACTTAATAATCCAATACAAAGATTCTCTATGTATTTCTAGAATTTTTATAGCTTCTCTGCATTTAGGTCTATGATTAAATTTTAATTAAGTCATGAGTATTGTGCAATGAGGGTTTAGGTTTATTTTTCTCCATAGAGATATAATATAGTTGCAGCATTATTTATTGAAAAGACTATCCTTTTCCAGTTGAACTGTATTGGCAAATTTTTGCTGAGAAAAATAAGGCTATATACAAAAGAGTACATACTATGTGATTCCATATGAAAATCTGGAAGAGGAAAAGCCAATCCACGGTGATAGAAATAAGGAAGTAGTTGTAGATGGACACAGTGGCATGCATCTGTAGTCCCAGCTACTTGGGAGGTACTCAACCCAGGAGTTCAAGTCAAGCCAGGGCAACATATTAAGACCTACCAACTCTAAAAGAAAAAAAAATTTTTTTAATAATTTTTTTAAAGTAGTTACCTGGACCTGGAGATGCAGGAAATTATTTAGAAAGAAGAAAGAATATGGGGAGTGGGAATAGAAATATTTATCTTGATCATAATTACGGCTACTCAAGGTGACCATATTTCACACTGTTAAAACTCTCTGAACTGTATATTTTAAATGACTGCATTTTACTTTTTATATATAAATACATATATATCACTATAGATTTCAGAATATCGTTTAGCTTCTTATTCTGATGCTCAAGTATCTAGAGGCAGGCAAAAATGTAGCAGCAGTGAGTTATACTTCGAGTTAATTTTATATTCTTGGATTTAGGGCCAGAACATGCATATTTAGGTAAAATCACATTCACATTTGTAAAGTTCTATAGCCCACTAAGTAAGCTCTAAAGATTGTCCTTCTCTCTAGTGATAAAGCCACCAGATTTTATTTTAGTTATTTCATAAGAAAATAATCAATCTTACATGTACAAAGCTCTATAGTTTTTAAATTACTTTAAAATAATCTTACTATAATAATAAAATAACAGCCTATTAGCTACAATTTAATGACCCAAACACTTTTAAAGCACTTCCCTCAAATTATCTCATTTAATCCTCTGTAAGAAATTGTGAGGGGGTTATTATGAGCTTTATTGAAGGCATTTGGCTGTCTCCAGGTTTAAGAGTATAAGCTCTGTACTGAGGATGAGGTTGAGAAATACTTTTTAATGAGCAAGATCCATCTTGACTGAAAATAGAAAAAAAAGAAACCTAGCCAGTTGTGGTGGTGCATACCTGTAGTCCCAGGTACTTGGGAGGCTGAGGCAAGAGGATCACTTGAGCCCAGGAGTTTGAGGTTGTTGTGAGCTATGATGATGCCACAGCACTCTACCCAGGGTAACAGGTTGAAATGCTGTCTAAAAAAAAAAAAAAAAAAGAACGGAGGTGGTGAGTGTAGGAAAGTGGTCAACTATGGAGGTTCTGCTGTATTTGGATATCCAAGAGACATTCTGATGGAAATGATGAGAGAGAGAGAGTAATTTATAAATTTAGTAATTTTTCCTAGAAATGTAACCTCACAATTATATCTATTATATGACAGTATAAATAAGCATTTTAAAGATCACTGTGTACCACATGGATATCTAAAAATGTGTAAAGAAATACATATATAAATGTACATATTAAACAAGATGTGAACAAGCTACATGCAATAATATAGATAAAACTTACAAACAGAAGGGAGATTATCTTATATTCCAAGTTCATCTTATATTTGGTCATCAGGGGTATAAAACATACAATGTCTTCTAGTTTTCTTTTTATTTGTTTATTTTTGAGATAGAGTCTTACTTTGTTGCCCTGGATAGAGTGCTGTGGCATCATGGCTCACAGCAACCTCCAACTCCGGGGCTCTAGTGATCCTCTTGCCTCAGCCTCCTGAGTAGACAGGACTACGGGTGCCTGCCGCAACACCTAGCTACTTTTTTTAGAGACAGGTTCTCGCTCTTGGTCAGGTTGGTCTCGAACTCCTAAGCTCAAGTGATCCACTCGACTCAGCCTTGCAGAGTGCTGGGATTACAAGCATGAGCCACTGTGCCTGGCAATATTCATTATCTTAAGTCAAGCTCCCCAGGAAACAAACTCTGAGAGAGAAATTAGTGTTTCCCAAGCCTACTCCCTAAAAATCACCTGTCAAGGAAGCAAGAGAAGCAGGATTGGGAAGACAGAAATTGTACCATGACCATCTGTGACAGAGGCCTGCAACGTGGAGCTGCAACAACTCTTCAGAGTTGTCTCAAACTGAGGCAAGTGGACCAGGCCTTTGCATTGCCCACACCAACTGGGTATGTGCAGAGCTGTGAGGATGTCACAGCTTGAGCAAGACAGCTCAGGGAAGGCAATTCCTAGAGAGAGACTTTGCTAGGGGAGACCTGGGGGGTTGGGAGCCTCAGTCCTGAAGGAGACTGTGGCCAGTGCACACAGCAGTCACTACATAGGATCTGAAGCCTAGTTTTACTATGCTTGAGATGTTCATTAAGCATCCAACTAGAGATGAGAAGTAGCCAGCTGAGCATAAAAGC
This sequence comes from Loris lydekkerianus, assembly GCA_963574355.1. Classification (NCBI taxonomy): domain Eukaryota; kingdom Metazoa; phylum Chordata; class Mammalia; order Primates; family Lorisidae; genus Loris; species Loris lydekkerianus. Next base: position 3,342 of record CAUYPK010146007.1, read on the forward strand.
GTACAGCTCAAGAGAAAGGAGTGGGTTATAGACAAATTTAGAGTCAACAGAATTTAGGTGACATTTTTAAACTATAAGACTAGGTGAGATCACCAGGAAATTAGAACTGAAGGAAGGGTAGAAACGAGCCAAAGTGATGGAGAAGGAGCAGCCATTGAGGCAGAAAGAAACATAATAGTATAGTGACCAGGATGCCATGTGCAGAAAATGTTTTCAGAAAAAAAGAAATAATTAATGATGCTAAATGGGCACAGAGATCAAGGAGGACTGAGACTTGACCTTGGATTTAGCCATGTGAATGAAAGTCACGGGAGCCCTGGACAAGAGTAGTTCTGGTAGAATACTAGAGGAGCAAGCCGGATTGGGGCGAGGTCAGAAAGAATGGGAAGAAGGTGATTGGAAGTATTACCAACGTGCAAGCTGATTGGGGCATTTGCTCAAAGGGAAACACTGAAATAGGATGTAGCTTGAAGGGAAATGGGGTTAAGAAAAGAAGTTTCTCAAAGATAGGAGAAATAACAGAATGTTTGTATAGGATGAAAATAATTTGTCAAAAGAAACAAATTGATAATGTGGGAGCAAGAGTGGATAATACGGTAGGGATGGCCTTGAAAGGACGACAGGATGTGAGATGGACGGAATGGAGGAGCTGGTCCAGTTGGGGGCAGGGACCCTTCAAGCAAAGTAACAGGTGGGGAGGCAGAATGCATGGCAGTGGTGGGAGTATTACGGGAGTTCTTTTGATTACTTTGATTTTCTCTGTGAAGTATGAAGTACTCAGATCAGCTGAGAGTAAGGATTAGGGAGGTGATGGAGATTTGGGAAGAGAAGAACGTAAACAGTTATCCTGGAAAGTGAGAATGGGAAAGGAAAAGAAACATAGTACAATAGCTTGGCAGCATTAAGGCCCACTAATATTTGTACAGGTCATTAATTGTAAGTGAGAGTGATAAGCTTCACAGCAGCAACTCATCTGTCAAACAGGAACAAGGTCAGTGCCTCTCTCATTGGGTTGTTAGAGGACGTGAGGATTTAACATCTTAATTCATGTAACATACCTGGCACGTAATATCACTTAAGAAGTGTTAATCATTATTATCCTGTAGGGTATATTATCTTGTGTATACATCTCTATTTTTATCACAAATAATGGACTCACAGAACTTCACGGTTAAAAGCTGTTGAGTCCAATATGTCAATTGATAGCCTAAATTTTCTCTGCATCACCATCTGACCTTTGTCTGAGCTGTTAGGGACAGGGCATATGCTATGTCCTGATGCAGTCATTTCATCTTAGGATGTCTCTAAGAACTGAAATGATCTGTCTTCTGTTACAGTGAAATTTGCCCTCTGGCAACTTGGTCCAGAATGTACATACTTATTTGGGCCACACGGAAGAAATCATCTTGGTCTATGTGTCCATATCTTCTGCCAATGGTCCTCTTTACATTTGACTATAGATCAGACAGCATTCTGTGCACTCAATCTGGATCGTTTCAATCTACCCTCCAACTTGTCTTGTTGGAATCATTTTCATTTGGAGAAGAAATAAAATCTCTTTAACACCTCTCATCCTTTGGAGCCACGTTCTTATTGATCTCTTGACCTTGTTCCCCTGCTCATCTCTGCAGAGAAAAGAGTATAATCTGCTATTCTCTAATCTACAATAATTTTTCTTTACTGTTTCCTCTCAAACTTGTAAAATCTTAACTGTTTTATGAAAAAATGTTTTACATTGTCAAATAATTTTGGAAAACTGTTGGCAAAATTAAAAAGTTTCCTCAGGTACAAATATGCTAACATGTACTATAACTTCCCAAAGGGAACTATAGTGCATTTCTAAACTCATTTGTTAACAAATACCTTTTGTTGTTGTTCATTTTCTGGAACTAGAATTCCACAGAATGATCTTTGGGGAAAAAACTGTTTCTCAAACCTAACACATGACATATGAAACATTGACTTCAATTACTTTAGTTATAAAGTTACATAAATATGTATGATCATGAAACTAGGTGTAAACTTTACTTCTTATGCTCACAGTTCTTAGATAGGCAACATAAAACCAAATCAATGTAAAAATTAAATAAGCAAAACCAATAAAATTTAAATGACCATGTTAAGTTAATGTGACATATAATACTGTTTTGTTTAAGCAAAATCACCAATGCAAGGCTTATTGATAAAAATATAGCATCTTATTATTAACTTGGTTCTTTTGTTTTTGTCCATAATGGATCTGCATTTGAGTCATTATCATATCATTGCTAATAATTTTCTTTTTTTAAAAAGGAACTCATTTAATTACCTATTTTTGGATATGCCAATCAATTTAAGGATTCACCCCCCAATTAAAATACTATAATTTCTAAAAAAATTTTTAAACAAAAATTACCTATTTCATATTGATTTATTTTCTGCTGTTGAACTATAGCAAGTTGATATGAACAAAGAATAGAAGTAAAATTGAGTTTGACATTTCTATTCTTCTGTCACATGGCAGTGAGGACAATTTTCCCAACACTTCTAATTTCTAGACCTAATACTAACCCTTCACCTATGGATGATTCTAGGGTATTATTTGGACCTCACTTGGTAGAAACATGATCATAAATAGACACAAACTCAGGCACACTAATTGAGAAACCATATTCAGTTTTTAAGATAATTACAATCTAGAAAAATGTTTCTATTATTTTCTAGAGATTATTACAAAAATGGAAACAACAATAGAAAAATAGAAACTAGAAGCTATTGAAATGTCTGTAATGACCTTGGCAGAAATGGCAGAAATAGCTGATGGGCAGTCTCTCTCTTCTGCACGGGGATGAGGAGAAACAGCTTGGCGGATGTCCCAGCCCTCCCTTTTCTCCTCTATAGTTCCCTCCCCTCCCCACAAATAAACAGGAGAGGATCTGACTATCAGATATATTTTGACATTCCCTCACAGCAGCATGCTTCTTCCATTTGAATTTGTAAGCCTTCTTATTATTGCAGAAAAAGATCTTTTTATCTCATTAGAGAAAATTCAAGTTCAAGCTCCTTGGACTGGTGTGAGATTCTGGATTGGGGCTGGAGAAGATATATAGGAATGATTTTCTCCTTAGAATTTAAGTTCTAATTAGGCAGGAAAACATCTAACCTAATACCAATCTAATCTTATTCTAACCTGCATTCATAGGCTGATCTGCTACCAGACACGCCAGCTCCTTTCTCAGTGTCTTCTGTCCCTACCCTGTACCACAGCTCCCTCTGGGCAGGGGCCTCTTCCTCTCGGCCTTTCCTCTTTCCCCTCCTTATTCCCACCCTTCTGCCTCTCTGCTAGGAAGTGGGAGGCGGTGGACTGGCTTGGAAAAGATATGAAGGGAACCTCACCTTATCAGAAGCTCAACTGCTAAGATGTATGATGTATGACCTTTGTCTTTCAATACTTGGATGGTAACAAACATACTAAGAAGCTAAAGATTATAAAACATAGAATGTGGTCTCCAGGTCCACACTGATGATCTTCAGCTATAAAAATGGCAGCCAATGCTGACTCAGATAAACACGAATATTTCTTAAGGGTTTTGTCTGGATAGTAACCTCTCTCACTCAGCTGGGTTTCCTGGTCTGAAAAGTTCTAAAAAGCTCAATATTCTGCTGAAGTCAGAAATGGAAAGATTCTCATCTTTTCTTGAAGAAAAAAGAAGGAAAGATAAACATGGCCGTACACTAAGATTAAGAGCATGCAACTTAATTTCACCCAAGGAAGCTCCTAATTCCTTTCTGTATAGCAATGTTCATTGTTTATCCCCTCTCATTTTACTTTGTAATTTTTTCTCATTTGTTCAACAAACATTTATTAAACCCTTTTATTGTGATAGGCTCTCTGCTAAGTGTTGCAAGTTCGAAGATGAAAAGAACTGGTCTCTGTCCTCAAGGACTTTCAGTTTACAGAATGAAACAGACAATTAACTGTTAAAAAAAAAAAAAAAGTAAACAAATAATTATAATACGTAATAATTCCTTACCTTGTTCAGGGTTTGTATAGCTATCTTAATTTTCTTTATTTTTCATTTTCTATTGTAGTCTCCAAAGAGAAAGCTCACCCTGGCCTACTCAGATTCTGTAGCCCTTGCTGCTTCTCTTGCAGAGAAGGGCATTCAACATTTATGTTTTTGATAATGATTATATAGACCTCTATATTATGACAACTGATACATCGATAGATTGCAAGCTCTTTGTTCAGGGACTGTGTCTAATTGTACATTTTATATAGTAGCTAATCCACTGGGAAAGTGTCTTAAGTGCTATAAATAGTGTAGCAATACTCCCCTGCTGCCACCTGGTGCTTTATTTACTCTAAGTGATGCTTAGAATAGTAGATAATGCAACTGAAAATCATTTACTGTCTCAACTATAAACCGAAACCCCATGCCCCAACTCACATGTAGGCATGCACAAATACATACCACATACACATACCCTCCTTCATTCCCCCCTCTCTGTTAGCCCAGAGCAGATATTTCTTTCTTTCTTTTTTTTTTTTTTTTTTTTGAGACAGAGTCTCACCATGTCACCCTCAGTAGAATGCCATGACGTCATAGCTCACAGCAACCTCAAACTCTTGGGCCTCAAATTCTCTTGCCTTAGCTTCCCAAGTAGCTGGGACTATTGGTGCCCACCACAATGCCCAACTATTTATTTACTTATTTATTTATTTACTTTTGTTGTTGTTATTGTTGTTGTAATTGTCATTGTTGTTTGGCAGGCCCTGGGGTGGGTTCAAACCTGCCAACTCTGGTGTATGTGGCTGACACTTTAGCCACTAAGCTATAGGCGCCAGGCCAGAGCAGACATTTCTTCATGTTTTGTTTCTTTATACCCAACCCAGTGCTACCATGATAGCCAGAAATGAACTATAAAAATTATATTCAGGTAAGATTAGGAAATTGGGCAAAGGTACCGTGATTGAAAAACATTTTCTTCTGGGTGATAAGAGCTTATGCTAAAATGATGAACTCACATGTGTAGAGCTAAGAGTTTGTTAAGTAGGCCATGATTGTTAGCTCATCAGTTAACTCATCATCAAATACTTTTGAAGACCTACAATGCGACAGGCACAATTCAAAGTTCTGGGGAATCAGCAGTGAATAAGAGAAGTAGATTCTCTGTTCATAATCAATGTAGAGAGTCCTGTGAAACTCCTAACAAATAAATAAAATACTATCAGACAAGAGGAAGGGCTAGAAAGCACATGCAACACGAGGACTGACTAAGGCCTACTTCATACGGGGGGACCAGGAAGGTCCTCTCAGAGGTCCCTTGTGAGATGAGGCAGCAGTATTGACAATGAGAAAAAGGTGGCCACACCAGGATCTAGGGGAAGAGCATTTCAGGCAGGAAGAACCACACAGGCCCCATGGGAAGAAAGATTTTGGTATCTCCAGGGACACGGGGAAGGACAGAGTAACCAGGGCAATGTGAGACAAGACAAAGAGGAGGCTGGGAGAGTGGCAGGGTTGAACCATGCAGTGCTTGTAGACCAGGATTTGGTTTGATTCCATAAGCAAAGGCAAAGCCACTAAAGAGATTTAAGCAAGGGGGCAACACAATCTGTGGTGCTCCTCTGATTACTCGGGAGGATATATTGCAAGGGGGAAGAGGGGAGGTGAGAAGACCAGCTGTAGAAGCTACAGCTGTCACCTAGGTGAAAAGAGGATAATGTCACAGACAGTGGGGGTGGACAAAGTTGGCTTTGAGACATATTTGTAGGTAGAGCAAAGGAGTATTTTGAAAATGTGGATGTGGGTTCAGCTCCCATAGTTCACTGGTCAGGGTGCCAGCCACATGCTCTGTGTGCCCTCTCTGGATGTGGGTATATGAGCAAAAGAAGAGAATCCAAAAGGCCTCCCAGAGTAACTGAGTAGATCATGATTCCATGTGCTGGGGTGGGGAAGACTGGGGTTGGGAAATATATTTGGGAGGTGTGGGGAATTGATAGTTCTGTTTGGTCATAGTTTGACCTACCATTATATTTCCAAATGGAGTAGACAAGTCACTACTTAGTCTGGATCTTAAGGAAGAGGCCCAGGTTAGAGATGTGAGAGTTGTCAGCAAGTACACAGCTCCTGAGGCCACATATGTTCACCTTACTCTGCCTCATAGCTCTAAATAATACCTTCACTTAACAATCTCTGCTCCACCTCTCAAGAAGGCCTACTTCCATCAACAAGACTTGCAAAGACTGGAAGGAATGTAAAATCTGCCATTGGAAAGCAGAAGCAGCTCCACATACGTACAGAAGAGATCAGACTTGCGAGGGCTCTGCTAATCAACCCCTTATGTTATCAGTGATGAGTCTGGGTGCAGAGGGGTGAAAGGACTGGTGACATCACACACACAGCAGAACTAGAGCTTGAACCTGATGTGGTGGCCCCAGCAGTGTCCCCTTAGCTTTCCCACTGCTACCAAGAGGACCTGATGAGATTAGGGCTGTGGGATAGGAAAAGGGTCAGGCAAGTGCATATATCCTGACTGAATTTAAAATTACAAATGTAATTTCTTTGAGGGGGTGATTTTCACTAACATTCAAGAGTGAGTGAGAGTTCTAGGTATGGCATATAACAAACAGGACTGAACGTTTTTTAAATAATAATGCTTTCTTGGAACAAGTCAGCTCATCTCTGTCCCCAAGTCTGAGACTTCTTTATTTTTAATTCTTGGTCAGTGAAGGCCAAAGGTGCACCAGGCTCCCAGGTGCCCTGGAGTCTGAATCAGCCCTTTGTGAATAATGGGCAAGGGAAAGGTTAGTACCACTCCACTCCTGCAAAGCACCACTAGAGGGCTGTCGAGACCAGCAATGGCTGTTGGAGATGGTCACCGAAACCCGGGTTGGAGAACTAGACCAACCCTCCCTTTGGGCTGAGGAAAGTAGAGCCTCAAAAATATAACGTGGTGCCCCCTGGGCCACCTACTGTCTACTGTCAAAATCTCAATACCATCATAGTCCTCTGACTCAAATTTCACTGTGACATAATGGAAAGTACATGGGTTTTAGAGCCAAGAATTCCATTCTCCTGTGTCTCACCTTGGGAACCCCATCCAATTTCCTAACTTCTCTGGGCCTCAGTGTTCTCATCTGTCTTATGGGTGAGGCCTGCGCCTGCCATGCCATGCACCACTCTGGTAAGTCAGCACAGTGGAGGGGCCTGGCACCCAGTGAGCGTGCATCAAACACACAGGCTGCCGCCACTTTCTGCTGAGGCCCAGATCCCTCTCTGAGACAGCTCAGCCTCAGGAGGCAAGCTCAGGAACGGGCCCAGGTGATCCCGTTCGGTCACAATGCTCTGGGACATGATGAGGTATACACAAAAGAACACTATGTATTGCTTTTAAAAACACAACAAACAAAACCACAGGACTTGTATACAGCTTTAGTTGGATAAGGAGAAATGGGAAAGAAAGTGACTTCCTTGCCATGAAGAGGGCAAGGATCTAAAGAGATCCTAAGATCTCTTTCCATGCACCTAGTCAGGGAATGTCTGTTGCGGCCTACTACTGGCAAAGGAGGGAGCTGGGCTTTCGGGAAGACACTCAGAACCTTGCCCTCGCAGGAACTGCCATCCCAGGCCAGGCATGGCCTGTCACCTTGTCCTCTCACAATAGTCAGGCCAGTCAGACATCATTAGCCTGACTTGAGAAATAAGGAAACTGAGTCTCAGAGATGTCAAATAACGTGTCCAAGGTCTTTCAGAAAATCAGTAGCAGCTGTGAGGTTAAGCCCGGCTCTACCTGTGCTTCCACAGGGCCACTGCCTCCTCTCCCTGGAGACGGTCATGGCAAGAGTGAGAATGTGGGAAGGAGAGCTGAGGGTTCCTGGAGGAAGCGGGAACTGGTCTTGGTCTGGGGGAAAGGAAGAAGGAATTCCTGACACATATATGTGAGGTAAATCTGATGTTTCAAAACACAGCATATTTGGTGGACGAAAGAGAAAGACTCCCTCTCTCTGGCTCTCGCTCTCCCTCTTAGGCTTGTTGAATTCCATGAAAGAGTTCTTCCTGAAAGGAAGCAAGGTCAAAAGCTGAACCGAAAAATCTAAAGTTGGAGTTGTGAACACCAGTATGCCTCACTACCAGTTCGCCCAGGAAATTAATTTCATGTTGAGTTGTTCTATTAAAAGACCCTGACTGAAGTGTCTTCACAAGGTAAACAACAACGGGAAAGGCTCCAGGAACTTCCTAAAGCTTTTAACACAGCCAAAGGCCGACCTGACCTAATTGGCAGGAAGTAGGAGGGAGGCCAGGGAATCCCAGCTCCCTTCCGCCCACCTCAGGCCTGGCAGACTGCCATTCAAAGACACTAGCCCAGTGGCCACGTGCAGCAGCTGCAAGGCCACCCCCACCCCACTGTAGAGGTGCTGCCCACCAGCATGTTAGTCATTGAGAGCATCTTCTGAACAGGAACATCCAGATGCTCTTCCAAGGCAGTTCTAGAAATAGCCAAGCACCTGAGTGTAACCCGACACAGGAAACATCCTTCCATCCGGTACAAAGCATACTCCTCTAGGGGGAAGGGGAGAGGAAGTCATAATTAGAATCATTCATTCATCCAACAGAGGTGAGCCTCCAGCAAAGAGCCAAATGGAGTTCTTGAGGCTGGCTGCATATTAGAATCACCTGGGAACTTTCAAAAATATCAATGCTATAGCTCCACCCAAAAACAATTAAGTTATAATATCTGGGAGTGGAGCCCAGGACTTTGTATTTTTTAAAAGCTCTCTGGGTGATTCTTACGTGTCTGAGAATCACTGCGTTAGGTATTATATACAACAAAACCCAGAATCACTGACAAGTCCTCAAGGAACTCGTGGTTTCACAGAATTCTACAGTTTGCAAGGTGTCTTTTCCTGCAGGTGATCTTGTTTGACCTTCACAATCGGTCTGGGAGGGTGTGGTTATTCACCATTGTGCAGGGGAGTCAGCTGAGGCTCAGGAAGAGTACAATGTGGCATAGCAGGTAAGCAGCAGAGCCATGCATAAGCAAGTTTCTCTGATTCCATGACTCCTGCCCCAAGTCACAAAGCAACACCTACAGGAATCAGACTGAGAAGAGGCCCAAAGCACCTCATAATGCACCATGGCCAGTGTCAGGACCTGAAGGAATGAATGGAGGAGAGTCCCAGGTGCACCTGCCTGCCATGACTAATGTCCACCAACCAGCTGATGTCCATCCGCCATCCTAAAGCTATGCCTATGTTGACCAACTGCTTGTTTATTTAACTATTCTTATTAAGGATTTTCTAGGCAACAGAGCATTGTGACCAGAATTTTAAGTAGGTACTTAAGCGATCACCTTGCCAGGCTCAACAATTGGCCTTAGAATATGCTAGCAACCTCTAAGAAGAAGACAATTTATTGCACTAATTCATAGACCTCAAATAGTAGTTAGCACCAGTGTGTTGGTTAATTTGCTGGCCATTAATGAACAGTCAGTGGTGTTGGAGGGGCAGCCTGTGTTAAGAGGAAAAGGGAAACAGGTGCAGCCTGTGGCTAAGCAGCGGGCCAAAGGCACAGGCTTTGAAATCTAATTCCCTCTCTGGGTGAGCCTTACATAGACCCTTGCCTCTTTAGGTTACATACCCAGTTTTGTCTACCCTAGGGAGTGAGCTGTGACATTCCCAAGGTGGCTTCAGAGATATTTAGTCTAATTTCCCAAATGCTGGTCCTTTGAGAAGCAGGAATGACTCTTCACAGCTTCCATGCTCCCCCTCCCCCAGCACCACTGGGCTGGATTCTTCTGTCTGCCCTCTCAACTCCTCCTCTTTTTCACTCCCAGTGTTTGTCACCACTTGGAAATCACCAACAAAATTCAATCCCCTTTTTTTACAGATGAAGAGACTGAGGTCCAAAGAGAGACCTGGCCAAAGCCACAAAGACAGTGGGAATCTAGGACCATCCCAGCCTCCTGGTCCCATCCCAGTGCTCTGTCAGGACAGAAACAACCAGGATGTAAAGCATTCACAAGTGTAGACTCCATCCACACACTAACTAGAGTGACTCACACTTACTAGACTCAGTTTGACTAGAGTCCACGAACTTGTGGCCTTTAGGCCTGGGTCTAGCCTTGGGCAAAATCATGAAGAAGGAAAAGATAGTCTTATAACCCCTCACCTCTTTCAGATCAAGAAGAAAGAACTTATGTATATCACTGATGTACATTACTAACACTTCAGTGGAGGCAAAATCCACCTCTGTTTTTTGAAGAAGGATGCATCAGAAGAAGAATGTAAAGAAATGTGTCTGATAACAGCCTTTTTGGTCTGTGATATCTGGATTCAGCTGACCTCTTGATTCCTTCAATAAAGTAGTAGTAATAATAATAATAATAATAATCCACCTACCATCTACTGAGCATTGATAGGTTCCAAGTGGTGTAAAGAATGCTTTATGTATCATTCGATGCCCATGTGAAGCAGGTCTTATTTTCTCTTTACACAGTTGAGGAATCTGAAACTGAAACTCAGAGGGAGTTTCAGATTCCTCATGAATCTGTTCACAGAACTCATGTTCACAGAGCCAGGGTCAAGTCTTTTCTGTTCAAAAGACTATGTCTTTAGGCCAGGTGTGGTAGCTCAGGTGTGTAATCCTAACACTGCCAGGCGAAGGCAGGAAGATTGCTTGAGCTCAGGCATTAGAGACCATCCTGAGCAAGAGCAAGATCCATTCTCTACTAAAAATAGAAAAACGAGCCGGTTGTTGTGGCGGGCGCCTATAGTCCCAGCTACTCAGGAGACTGAGACAAGAGGGTTGCTTGAGGTCAGGAGTTTGAGGTTGCTGTGAGCTATGATGATGCTACACCACTTTACCCAGGTGACAAAGTGAGTCTCAAAAACAAAAACAAATGAACAAAAAAGTATGTTGTACCACACACATACTCCCTTCCTTCTGGATTGGGGCCTTATCTAAACAGACATGCGGTCATGGCAGGGGCTGCGCACAGATCCAAGGATGCACAAGAGAGAGGAACCAGCCCCCGTGCCCTGAGCATATTCCTTCTGACTGGTTCTCACACCACCACCACCCACCCACCGGCTGGACCATCCATCTCCTCGTTAGTCATAAACCCTGGAGGCTGAGAGGGAAATATACTGTTTGAGCACATCCTGGCCCAGACCTGGAATGGAGCCTGCTGCCTGTGACATTCATCAACTGGTTAATTTCAGAAAGGCATCCTTTGTACCAGCTGCTTAAAAAGCTCTCAGCCCTCAGGAGAGGCTCAGCCAATCATGAGACAGTGTCCGGGAGCTTCCTGGTGACCAAATTCAACCAGGCATCTGCCTGCTGCTTGCTTAGTTATATGATTTCAGAGAAGCTCAGGAGAGTGGAGTTAAAATGAATGATCTTATTTCCTTTAAATTAGTATTCTTGTATTTATGGCTCACATTTGTCCTTAATGCTCAAGCGTCCTATTAACCTACCATGATGGTGATGGCCATGGTGAAAACGGCTGCTATTGTTCTGTTCATGATGAAAGAAGCCTGGCTGCTCACGACAAATTCTTTCCAGGGGCTGTGTCTTGTGTGTGTTATGCGAGTTTGGAGGCAGGGGAGAGGGAAAGGCAACACGAGTCCAGGATCTGCTCCCTACCACCGTGGATTAGGTTCAAGCCTCAAGCGAGAAATGCCTTTTAGAAATGTTTGATAAGAATGCTAACACATTCATGGAGACGAGCCAGCTGCCAGGTCCCTTCAGGAGACTAAATGCTGTGTGATCACAGACTTGGAATGAAGGGCATGGATGTTCTCAAGGAAGTATCTCACCTGGCTGGGGTGAAGGTTAATGAAGAGAAAAACAACATGATTATTTTAAGCAGTGCATAAAATGGAGACGATAAAATTTGATGATAAAAACTCACAGCAGACTAGGAATAAAAGGTAATGTTCTTATTCTAAAAACAGAGATCCACAAACAAAGCTAACATAGTAAATGGAGAAATACGGAATGTTATCATTTCTACTCAACCTTGTACTGGCCCATGCAATATAGTGGTTAAGGCAAAATAAATAAATAAATAAATAAATAAATAAATAAAAGGTATTACAATCAACAAAGAAAAAATACAAGAGTAATTATTTACAGATGACATGATACCACAGCCCTGATACCTATCAGGGCCTCTTAGCGTGCCAGGCACTGGACAGCAGTGTTCTCACTTGGTCCACACCAGGTCCCTGAGGAGGGCGCATCCTCGTTCACTGGTGCTCACACAGAAACCTAGAGAGAGCTCAGCACATTTACTCAACTCCAGTCTCGTCTACCGACAAGGCTAACTCTCTCAACCCCCACCGCCCCTTGTCCTATCATCTATCCCTACTCAGAGTACCTTCTCCCCTCTGCAGTCCTGCACAATTCTCACTCATTTGTATGTGCTTGTCCTTTTGAGAGTGTACGTTTTTATTTTTAATTAAGTGGTTTATTAGAGATAAAAATTATGGCTCAGTCCAGAAAAAGATATGTATCCAGGCAATCGCCAGGTTACGAACAAGATAGGTTCTGTGGGCTAGTTCTTAAGTTGAATTTGTACATAAGTTGGAACATGTATGTTTACCTATTACCTGTAATAGCCTCCTTGTAAGTGTGAGTTGTATGTCAGGGAGATTTTGTAAGTCAGGGCTGCCTGTATACATACAATAATGGAAAGAAGTTGGGGTTTGTGGTAAAAGGCAGGGTAGGAGAGGGAAGAGCACAAATCTGCAGATGCCACACTCATTCACTCACTCAACAGCAGACACGTGTGGAATACCTGCTGGATGCCGGAAACTGACTGCTGAGCGCTGACAAAATGATAAACAGGCTCAGGCTGGACCCCATGCACCCCCTGATATAGAAGCAGTGGGCATGGGAAACAGCTAGGATCCATGTTTGGGGTATTTTGGAAGCAAAGGAAAAGGCACGACCCGACCCTGCCAAAGCCCCTGACTAGGGAGGTGGGGCTAGAAGACAGGATAGTGCTGCCATATATTTTTTTTAAGACAGGGTCTCACTCTGTCACCCACACTGGAGATCAGTGACAGGATTCTTTGCTTCAGCCTCCACAGTGCTGGGACTATGGGAGTGCACCACCATGCCTGGCTATTTTTTTTTTTTCTTCTTCTTCTTTTTTTTAGTAGAGACAGGGGTCTGGCTGTGTTCCCAGGCCGATCTTGAACTTCTGGCCTCAAGTGATCCTCCTGCCTGCTGGGATTACTGTGCCTGCCCACAGTGCTTTTTAAGATTATACATAGTATCTTTATCGGCTCATTAATGGCAGTAGAAAATCAGCTGAGGAAATTTATTTTTTAAGTCTATGTTTAGGACCAAAAAAAGTCTTAACATGACAAGTATTTGAAAATATTGGCTTATAAATGAATAATGAAATATGCTGAAGTAAAATAAAAAATTATAAAAAACTAACAAGCACTAATCTAAGCACTTCACATATAACCAACTCATTTCATCTTTGCTCCGACTCTAAGAGATAAATATTAACACTATTTCTATTTTACAGACTAAGAAAACTGGAGTCACAGATTGATACAGATGCTGGAATGACACTCACTGTCTATCATGAACCTGGTCCTCAGGTTAGGAGGCTACAGAGAATGAGGATGAATCAGAACAAGACTCTGCCACAGTGAGTTCTGCAGATTTGGGTCTTCAGGAGTCAAGTGAGTGGGTTGATAGATAACTTCTGAGGTCCTTTCCACTTTATACCCTGCAAATCCTTCTTAACTTTATTTTCTACGGGAATAAGTAAGGAGGGCCAAGAGAAGGGAAAAGGAGGAAAGCAGACTAAAACCACCAGGGCTTTGGAAGATGCCACTGGGACCCCAGCAGAAGTAGTAGAATAGTGCCCAGTAGGTAGGCAGGAAATATTTGTTGGGCGGGGGTTGGGGGGAGGAATGTTTAAAGGAAATAAGTGGAGGAAAAATAAAATCTTCACTCAGAGATGGAAAAGATAGATGCCATATAGTACAGCAGAAAAGAATGTAAACCCTGAGTTCATAAGGAATCTGCCCTGGGTTAGCCAAGAAGCTGAGATTTCACAGCAGGGTTCTGGCATGGGACTCCTTCAAGTTCGAATGCAGACTCCCACTCATTAGTGTGACCTTGGGCAAGTCTCTCAATCCCTCTGTGCCTCCTTTTCCTTGTCCATACCTCAGGGATAGTAATACTTTCCTCACAGGTTGCTGGAAGATAAAGTGAGATATTACATGTCTAGCTGTGGCACATGGTACGAGTGCTATTAATAATTTAGCCATTTTTATTAATCCTTAATTGAAGTAAGTGAGACCAACAAGTAGGAAATATTGGTAGCATTGTATTGGTAGGTTTTCATCAAATCCAGCCTGATTATTCCTTGACAGAGGATGATGTAAATGGTTGGCTGGAGGAACTGAGACTAGGTGTTACGGAAAAGGGAAGGGGGAAGAATTACCTGGATATGCAGGTTGGGGTCAGGGGGCTCCTTTAAAAGGCCAAGAAACTACAGGCAGTTCCTGACTTAGGAACATCTGACTGACACAATTCACACTTACAAATGGAGGCTTATTACAGGTAATAGGTAAATGTACCTGTTCCAACTTACATACAAATTCAACTCAACAACAAACCTATAGAACTCTCATTCATAATCCAGGGACTGCCTGTATATCCATCCTAAGTAGACAATTTTAAAAAGCCAACAAACTGTATCCTTCCATCTCCTTGGTGAGCAGAACCAGGGAAAAGGAGCTTGCTTCTGTACAGGAGGGAGAATTTCCAGAGAAGCATAGAGGTTTTTTGTTTGTTGGTTGGTTTTTAAGGCAGAGTTTCACTCTGTCACCCTGGGTAGAGTGCTGTGGCATCATAGCTTATAGCAACCTCAAACTCTTGGGCTTGAGCAATCATCTTGCTTCAGCCTCCCCAGTAGCTGGGACTACATGCACCTGCCACAACCTCCGGTTATTTTTTCTTGCTGTTGCCTTAGGCTAGTCTCCAACCATGAGCGCAGGTGATCCACCCACGTTGGCCTCCCAGAGTGCTAAGATTAAAGCATGAACCCCTGCGCCCCAGCTTAGAAGCGTAGAGATGTAAAGGAAGAGGAGGGGTACCTGGTTCCTACTTCTTGGAGCTTTGTAATATAGAGATAATCACATTTTGGAGCTTCATAAATAGATAAATTCTTATCCTACTGAACTGGAGACTTAACCAAGGCCCAGTGTACAGTTGGAATCAATTGCTCGTTCAAGCCTCAGGCCTGAGATCCTCGCATTTTCAGCATTCTTGTGATTGCTTTGGTTTTACTCTTTCACATTCAGCCTTCACTTACCCAGCACCTGTGTGCCACATACCCACCCTTGCTTTGTGTGTGTGTGTGTGTGTGTGTGTGTGTATGTGTATATATATATATATTTTTTTTTTTTTTTTTTTTTCAGTTTTTGGCCAGGGCTGGGTTTGAACCCACCACCTCCAGCATATGGGGCCAGCGCCCTACTCCTTTGAGCCACAGGTGCTGCCCGACCCTTGCTTTGTATTTTAGGCCTCTTATCCTTGCTGGCCTTTCTTAGCATCACAATTGTGCACATGGGCATGCCATCCCCATTCAACCTCAATTCTGCCTTTCTCCAGGAGCTTATTTCTAACACGTGAACACATACTCCATTCAGCCATAAAGCTGATGTGCTTTCCCAGTGTGTGCCCCTGACAGCCTCCTCAGGGCCTGAGCCTCCACCTTCGCACCTAGCAACCAGGGCCCCTGAAATCATTAGCATGATGCACTGACTTCCCTTCTGTTTCTTGGGTGCTGAGTAATGGAGGTAAATTAAAGAGGAGACTTATATAAATAGACCACTTTAGCAAGTGATCATATTCACACATAGGAACCACAATAGCAAATCAGAACAACAGATAAACATAGCACACTAATGAGACCGGAAGGCTGTTTCGGTTACTGGGCTCTGCTCGGCTGTGTTTTGAAAGGGCAAAGCAACTCAGTTGCAGGAATGTCCAGGGGGAGAAAATTCCACCAGGACAGACTATTATCAAACTGTCATGGAGGAGGTGGGAAAAGGCTGCCAAAGTGACTCTGATTCGTAGACTGTTCTCAGAAGAACCATTGCTGAGTCTGATCAGAACTCACCCTCTTTAATGCTGCCTGATATTTTGAGAAATAAATGCCCAGGGTAAAACTGCATCATTGCAAGCTTGCCAGCCAGCCAGTGCCAGTTAAAGCTGGAGACTGGCAGGGGAGAGCAAATGTAATCTGACCCTACCACCTGCTGGCTGACTAGAGGGCTGGCTGGAGGGCGGGTAGGGAGAGGCAGGCAGTGCCTTTGAGAATCTCTGTTGAGGCTTTGCTTCCTTTCCTCCTTCCTTCATTCTCCTACAGAATTGCTTATTCCTCTGGCAAAACCCTGATACTCAGTGCCAAGGTCCTCCATGCATAAAATAGGGATGATAACATTTGCTTTCTACTTTTCCAGTGTCTGGTGAAGTATCATATTCTAATATTAATAAAGCATCTCAAACTTGTTCAAGAAAAGGTGACAGTTTGTAAGCACGTTGAACCGTCATTGACAACTAATGCTTACTGAGCATCAACTCTGGGTCAGACCACATTCTGGGTATTTTATGTATATACCATTTAGGCCTGGTAAAGTGGGTGTCACTCTTCTTGTCTGACAAAGAAAAGGAAGCCCAGGAAAGGTAAGTAACCTTGCCTAAAAGTATATGTTAAAAAGGTCAGGATTTAGTTTGACACAAAGATTCCCCAGTTCATGGCTCAGCCTCTCTCACTGATAACTGTGGATTAACTCTGCCTGGATCATTTACCCAATGAGCTGCTCGGTGCCCAATATTCTCTCTTCACCTTTTTTCTTTTTTTTTTTCTTGGTCTACCCTTTTCTATGTCTCTATGCCTGGATGTCTGTTTCTCCATCCTGAATGAAAGACATTTTCTGTGTCTTTCTCCATGTTTTTGGTCTCACTCTGACACACACACACACACACACACCTTAACATTCTCATCCTATAGTCCAGTTATGGGGCAGCAGGTAGCTCTATGTCTACTCCACAAACACTTGCTTCCCTCCACAAGAAGGGGGCAGTCCCATATCTCTTAGGGCAATTCCCAAGGACCTACGTACCTGCCCTGCTGCATAAAACTGACAGAGCCTTCCTTGGAAAAGTCTAAAGAAATTTGTCCATTCATTGTACACTACAATTCATTTGACAATAAATCATACATTGTTTTGTGTCAGCTCTTCAATTGTTTCCTTTAACAACTATTCAGCACTTAAATCTTTCTCATGTTTATGTCTTGTTTCTGGAAGCAGGAGTCATGTCTTATGTCTCTGTTTCATCTACAGTTCCCACATGCTTGACACATGATACGCATTCAATAAATATTTGCTGATTTAATATTCAATTTCCTCCCCTTCCTGGGAATGGGTCTGCCTAATGACCCTACTGGACACAATCTGTCCCTTGCTGAATACTCCTATTTCTTCTTTCTTCTTCTTCTTCCTCTTCTTTTCCATTCTTTTCTCTGCTCAGTTAACTCAGCAGAGAAGTCATGGAGTTATGTTGATTGGCTAAATTAATTTCTCTAAATCTTGCAGGTGAAGAGCAAACCAAATTTCTAACAATTTGCTAACAGAAATTTCTAGGAAATTTCTAACAATTTGCTAACAGTCTAACAATCTGCGTTTGGGTCACTATCTGATGATGAAGTGTGTTATTTGTATGACCTTGGCTAAGCTGCTAGACTTCTTCTGAACCTCCATTTCTCCCATCTCCAGCTCTTTCCATTCTCATGCTCCTGAAACATCTTGCAAAGGTCACAATGCCCTACCTGTAGCAAAATCCAATAGCCCCTTTCAGCCTTTTCATTTTGACCTCTCAGCACATTTGTCCTTGTTGACCAGTTTGTCCTTGGCTCAATGGTCTCCCCTCAGCTTCTGTGACTTCACTTCCATATGACAGTCTCTGACTTCTCTAGCTTCTGCTGCTTCTCATTGTTACCATTCTTCTTATTAAAATAATAGCAATAATAGCTAATGTTACTTGATTATATGGAAGTCTCTGACTTCTCTAGCTTCTGCTGCTTCTCATTGTTACCATTCTTCTTATTAAAATAATGGCAATAATAGCTAATGTTAGTTGATTCTTACTATGTGTTTGAATCGTGACAATCTTTCTAGATGCTGTTCTATAAGGTAGGTGCTATTACTGAGATGAAGATACCACAGTTCAGACAGGTGATATAAGCTGCCCAGAGACACGTGGCCAGTGTTGTCTAATTATAAAGCACATTCTCTCACAGAAACGTTTCTTAATCTCCTTTACAGGTTCTCTATCTCTTCTCTTCTCTTTACTTTTAGGGTTCCTTGAAGCTCTGTCCTGTGCCTATTTCTCTTCTGTCTACTCTCCCTGAAAATCTTACCTTCTCTTTCTTCTTTAATAATCATCCATGTGAGAATACTTTCACATGGCTATCTTCAGCCTTTACCCCTCTTCAGACCTCTGTCTCCAGCTGCTCACTGGACAGCAACACATGATGTCTCAAACATGACAGGTCTGAAAATGGATTGGTCATCCTTCCCTCAAATCCTGCTCTTCCTCCCAGGCTTCCTGCTTCAGTAATATCACATGACTATCTAGTCACCAATTGTCCAAGTCATAAATCTGTGTCATCTCATCTACCTCTTATTCATCCTTCTTCATATGGCTTGCAAGAACGTGGTTTCTACCTTCATTTCTTCTGATTCATCTTCTGACTTTTCCTAGCTGTGATCACCACACTGCAGTTCCTAGAGTAATCCAAGTTCATTTACTTTCTCTGACTTTCTCTTCTCTGGGTCCTCTATAAATTATAGCTCTAACTATAATATGTTTCCATCCCTTGCCCCTCACCCAGCTCAACCCTACTTACTTTTCAGCTCACCTCTTAAATGTCACTTCTTTTGGAAATACTTCCCTAGAAATTAGGTCTTCCTGCTGTCCAAGCTAAGCTTGCCTTACTACCCCAAGCATAAATCATCACATTCACCATGATTACTTTTCACCTGTTGGTGTAGTCTTATCTACTGCAGCATCTCAAACATCTAGCATGGTGCCTTGTGCATAAAATGCCCTCAAAATATATTGACTGTACAAATGAACTATAAAATAAAGTCAATTGGAAAACAATCCAAGATGGTGGCCAAGTAACAGCTTCCCTGCAACAGGGCATGGTGAGTCTGGGGAGATAAGACTCCAGGCACCTCTGGCTGGTGGGATCTTCCTATAATCATCCCTTTGAGGATACAGGGAGTCAGCAAGGGACTTCTGGACCCCAAGAGGAGGACAAAAACAATGGAAAACTGGCAAGTGGTTGCATGTGTTTGATCCACCTAATCCCACCGGCAGCCATAAGTACAAGTAGCAGTGAGACTGCAAACCGGAAAGGCTTTACCTGTGAACTGTTTTGGTGTTTTTGGACTTGGCACTCAGTTGAACTGCCTTGGGGAGAGCTTGAGCAGGAGTGCGGAGAACTTTGGGCATTGTCTAGGGCCCCAGAATGAGCCGCTGAAATGGACGGAGCTAATACTGTTAAGCTGTGGGCCGCAGGGAGCCATTGTGAGAGAATTGCCCTGGCAAGTTCTGCCCTCAGGGTCACAGAGCAAAGATCAGGAGGGAGCTAGTAACCTTGTGACTGAGCAGCCTAAAGGTGGTGATTGAGCTGCCTTACAGCCTTAAACCTCAGGGGCTAAGTGAGACCAGTTTTGGCACACTGCAGCTTGGGCTGCTGTGGTTGTGTCACACTCCGGAGCTGCTTGCACAACCAGAACTCCCTGGCTGGGGTAGCCCCAGAGGAACTACACAGGGTCACTCCCTACAAAGACCCAGCAACAACAGAGTAATCCTGCTGGAATCTAATCTTGGAGAGACACCTCCCCAACTCTGAGGATGGCTAGAGGCAATGGTGAAAAAAAATCATGAGGTGAAATCAACAGAAAAACTCTGGCAATATGAATAATCAGAGTAGATCAACTCCCCCAAGGATCAATGGGGCAGACACAGAATAAGATCCCATGCACAAATAAATAGCTGAGATGTCAGAAATCGAATTCAAATCTGGATAGCAAATAAGATCGAATTAGAATTCCAAGCAGTAACCAAAAGATATCTCAAGAATTCAACAAATTCAAAGACCAAATGACCAAAGATTTTGACACATTGAGACAAGAATTTGCAGCCCTTAAAGATCTGAGAAACACAGTGGAATCCCTCAGTAACAGAATGGAGCAAGCAGAAGAAAGGATTTCTGACATTGAAGACAAAGCTTTTGAATGCTCCCAAACTCTCAGAGAAGAAGAGAAATGGAGAGCAAAAACAGATCACTTTCTCAGAGAGATCTAGGATAAGTCGAAGAAAACCAATATTTGTCTTATAGGGATCCCCGAAAGAGACAAAGTGGCTTCACAAGGCACAGTGTCTCTTCTACATGAGATTAAGAATGAGAACTTTCCAGACATGCCAAGAGATTCTGAAATTCAGATAGCAGACAGTTTCAGAACTTCAGTATGACTCAACCCAAATAAGACATCCCCTGGACACATCTTAATCAATTTCTCTAAAGTTAATATGAAGAAGAAAATTCTGAAAGCAGCCATTTGAAAAAAAACCATCACCTACAAGGGCAAGAATATTAGAATAACTGCAGATCTCTCTGCTGAAACCTTTCAAGCTAGAAGAGGATGGTCATTGACTTTTAATCCCCTAAAACACAATAACTTTCAACCCAGGATACCCAGCTAAACTGAACTTTATTTATGATAGAGAAATTAAATATTTCAATGACATTCACATGTTGAAGAAATTTGCCATAACTAAACCAGCTCTCCAGTATATTCTCAGACCTAATCTCCATACAGACCAGTGTAATCCTCCACCACAAAAGTAAACCCACCCAGAAAATTTTGTTCAAATTCCAACTTCCACAGTCACAAAAGGATTAAAACTGTCCACCAGACTCTCGAAAGGCTTATCAATATTCTCAATGTGAATGGCTTAATTAGTCCTCAGAAGAGGCACAGGTTGGCTGACTGGATACAAAAGCTCAAGCCAGATATCTGCTGCATCCAAGAATCACATCTTACATTATAAGACAAATATAGACTCAAGGTGAAGGGATGGTCATCTATATTCCAGGAAAATGGAAAGCAGAAAAAAGCAGGCATTGCAATCCTATTCACAGATGTAATAGGCTTTAAACCAACTGAAATAAGGAAGAATAAGGATGGACACTTCATATTTGTTAAAGGTAATACTCAATATGATGAGATCTCAATTATTAATATTTATGCACCCAACCAGAATGCACCTCAATTTATAACAGAAACTCTAACAGACATGAGCAACTTGATTTCCTCCAGTTCCATACTAGTTGGAGATTTTAACATGACTTTACCAGTGCTATATGGATCCTACAAAAAGAAGCTAAGCAAAGAAATTTTAGATTTAAACTTAACCATTCAACATCTGGATGTAACAGACATCTACAGAACATTTCACCCCAACAAAACTGAATACACATTCTTCTCATCAGCCCACAGAACATACTCCAAAATCGACCACATCCTAGGTCACAAATCTAACCTCAGCAAATTTTTAAAAAAATAAATTATTCCTTGCATCTTCTAACACCATCATGGAATAAAAGTTGAACTAAATAACAACAGGAACCTGCATACAAAAACATGGAAGCTAAACAACCTTATGCTAAAGGATAGATGGGTTATAGATGAGATTAAGAAGGAAATCACCAAATTTTTGGAACAAAAAAGCAATCAAGACACGAATTACCAGACCCTCTGAGATACTGCAAAGGCAGTCCTAAGAGGGAAATTTATAGCACTGTAACCCTTCCTCAAGAAAACGGAAAGACAGGAAGTTAA